>VZTY01015835.1:208066-322472 GCA_013400935.1 Turnix velox
CAAATTAACTGAAATACTTGCAATAAAATTGTTTTGTTTTGCTCGTTGTTTTTTTTTTAATTGCCATGTTTATGATATTTTAATTTGAATTACTAAACAGACTTTGGCATTTTGGGATGGAGAAGTGAGACAGCTAAAGGAGCTTCAGATTCTTCCTCTTCTTACTGGCTAAGACCAGCAAACTCATGTTCCTGAGTTTATGGTTCTTGCTTCTCATTTTTTCTGATAAGAAGACGGTGATAAAAGCAGCATCTTCTTGCCTTATGAAGGGCTGTAATTCATTTCAGTGCCTTCAGCTACCGCTGCTCCCAGAGGCACCAGGGAGGTGACCTGTGCCAGGGGGTCCCAGTGTTCTGATGTCTAAATACCTGCATAGGCTGTAGGGACAATCCTGTTGGCATCATCTTTGCCCTGAACGTGGAATGAAACTTCTTTTATTTCTTATTCCAGAAATACTACCTCTCTGTCCAGTTGCAGTTGGTCAGAATAAACTCTAGGTTTTTACAGAACTGGGACTAGAATGCTCTAATCAATGGGAAACCACTGACCAAAACACTGAGCCCACATAAATATTTAAATCAGTTCAGGCTTAGTCATGGCTGCCAGTATTAGATGTCAGTGTGCTTTTGGAAGGAGTGAAGAACAAGGACTTGGCCTTTTCTTGCATGGCACATGGCTATTAGCAATGACAAGTAGCTGCTTATTGAAAAGCACGATGAAGTCACCTGTATCTTCATGTAATTAAAATAAATTATTCTTTGTAAAGACAAAACCAGCATCATACATGAGTAACTGTAAGGTTGCACTGAAAAAAAAGGGCTCTCTGAGCACTTACAAGTCAACAAAGAAATATAAGAAAGATTTAATACGTGTCTTCATGTGAACATTGCATCCTAGACCCTTTACTACTTGCCACCTTGTGTGGATTTTTTTTTTAACTGCTCAATACAGTTTTAATTCATTCAATCTTTTTTTTTTCCCAAGAAAAGAAAGTCAGTTTTCATTCCATCATCTAAAATAAAACCTCATAATCATCCAGAACAGTGCATACTCTAAGCTACAGAACAGTTTTACATGAATATTTTACTATTGACTCTGCCCACTGTATCCACAGACACAACCAAGACTTCTCAGTCTTTGACAATCTTTCTGCTGCTGTAAAACACATTGATAACTTTAGATGGTTGCTGTTAGAACAGGATGGTGTTGCCAGGGAGCTTAAAGAGGACACAGACATCAGTGGTTTGTCACTTCAGGCAGCAGGTAAGCTTTTGAAAAAAACAGACTTTCTTTCATTTGATGTGGGATCTAAGTATTCTGTTGCCATCACATCACTGTCCACATCACTGGACATCACTGGATATCACTGTCCACATCAGTGGACATCAAAACAACCCGAGTAAAGTCAGCAGTATATTTCAGACACATCATTAGCTCCATCCTCAATGATAAGACAAGACAGCCTAAATTTCTGGGATAAGAAAATCATTTTTAGATTTGTAATGCTGAAAACCATGCTCAAAAGAGATGAGCCAGTGGTACCAGTTGAATTCTGGAAATGCCCTATAGAAAAGAAGTGAAATCAGCTGCATTAATTTCCTGAGGTAGTGCTATCAATTGACAGACTCTCAGGATGAGGCACCTGTGCTTTGAGAAACTCGATCCCATGCTCAGTCTAATGTGAGAGAAGACTTATGTGAGAGAAGATGAGGTGCAGTTACAGTGGTGTGAAGATTTTCATCCTGATCTCACATTACACCCTTTGCCAAATGAGGAGATGCTTATTTGTACAGGGCTTTCTCCTGAACCTTTTCCCAATGAGTCCTATAACTGCTTCATCACTGCAGGCCCCTTAATGTGTCTTCCTCCTGCTGCTGACATGATGTTCCAGCTGAGACACCAGCACTGAAATCACAAATTATTCTTTTCTCAATGTGATGGAGTTCTCCCTTGAGTTCTGTTTTTAAAGATATACAAGTGTGTATGTGCTAGATTCAGCTCCATGGTCAAGGGATCACTACAGGGAGGAACTTTCGAAGGTGTGTTCTGTGAAGAAGACATGCAAGAGGAAGGAAGGGTGTAGCTGGTCTGGTGGTTTCTACACATCCCGCCCCCATCCTTTGGTCACAAAGAGGTTTTCATGACAAAACAGCCTCTGAGCCAGCTGTTGGAATGGTTCTGTGGAGTGGAAAAGCCCCAACACACCATGGTGGCCTCAGCACCTGGTGGAGGTGATCCTGGACAGACCAAAGATCTGCCAGGGTTGAGTAAAGAAAATACCATCTGTGGCAGGGTACAAACTGTTTTTCTTGTCCTGCCAAACTGGGAGACTGGAAAGCAAAGGAAGGAGCATCCCCCACATCTCATAGCTGTGACAGCTGGTTACAGTTCTGCTGCTTGCTGCTCAGAGAAGACCAAAGATGAGCATGTCAATTGGCTGAGACGATGACTGCCATACGGGGATAAGGTGGCATTTATGTAAGACCCAAAACCTCCACATTTTTCTTGGTTTGTGATTCAGCCACTTTTCAAGACAACATCTAGAAGAAAAGCAACAAAGCAGAACCACAACCCAATAAACCCCTCCCTGAAGGCTCTTGCCCTACTTCCCTTTCAAAGGCAGAAGTGCAGCTGGAAGTGTTGAGACTAACTGCTAAAGTTTCCCATGAAACATGAGACATAAAATAGCTTGAATAAATTTTGCCAAGTCTTGGACTGACAAAGAAGCTGCATTAAACATACAATTATAGAATCATAGAATAGTTTGGTTTGGAAGGGGCCTTAAAGATCATCTAGTTCTAACCCCCCTGTCATGGGCATGGAGACCTCCCACTAGACCAGGTTGCTCAGTGCCTCATCCAGCCTGGTCTTAAACACCTCCAGGGAGGGGGCATCCACAACCTCCCTGGGCAACCTGTTCCAGTGTCTCACCACCCTCACCGTGAAGAGTTTCTTTCTTATATCTAGCTTATATCTCCCCTCTTCCAATTTCCATCCATTATTCCTAGTCCTTCCATCACATGTCCTATTAAAATAAGTCCTACCCCAGCTTTTCTGTAGGCCCCCTTCAGGTATGGAAATGAGGTTCCCCCTTAACCTTCTCTTCTCCAGGGTGAACAACCCCAACTCCTTCCAGACCTGCTCCAACAGAACAATGATGGTTGGTGGGAATGCTGCTAGGCTGCCCGTAACCCATTTTCCCAGTGAAGTCACTCGGTAACTTTGCTCTTGACACTCGTGTCACCAAAAGTTTCCTTTGTCAGCATCCTTGGGTGATGGCAGGGGACAGAGAAGACCATCCATTCCCTGCTTCCCGGATCTCTGACACAGCGAGAGCGGGAGCTGCGCCACCTGCGGCCACCAGGGGGCGAGAGCCGCCGGGACAGGAGGGCTCCGGTAGAAAAAGGAATCGAAACCAGGCAAAAATAAAAGAGACAAAAATAAAATAAGGAATTTGCGTGGAATATTTATTTCTGATAAACATCGTGTACTCCAAACAACTACGTGTTATTTCAGTTGTAAGCCACAATCTGTTGGAACCGACGTCCCAAAGAGCTCTTGTCATCATAGACCCGACAGTGGAGGCGTTACCGGACACAGAGAGCTTTCAAGTGCAAAGCAGATCATCAGAGAAGACGTATCGCCGACCTCCTTGACAACGCTGAACTCCAGTAAAAATGCTTCATCTATCTGCAATTTAGTTGTCTTAGTGCCGTTGTAATAAATTAATAGAAAATATATCTTCTTTTTTTTTCTTTTTTTCCTTTGTTTTTTTTCCATCGGAAAGTCTATAAGAAAATGTACAAACATCTAACTCCGAAAAAGGACCAGCAATTTCGGCGACAGGTCAAACAAGCATTTGAACAGAGGCCAAAAAAAAAAACCAACCCAAAAACAACGAACCCAAGCATCCGAACAGACAGACAAAAATGCAATCAAAAAAACTCCACTCTACCAATAGCAACAGAGGAAAAGCAGTAATTAACAAACTTTGCAAAGAAGATAACTACAGCTGGTGTGAGAATTGTTAATGGGATGTAGAGAGGACAAGCAGGGGATTTACTAGCCAAAATGTGCGTGTGCAACTGCTCCAACAGTCAGAGATTTGCTTGTAATCATATGGCACAAAACTTGCTGGCCAGCAATGGTCCCAGGATTCTTTCTGCCCTCAGAGCAGCACGCTGTCGATAAAGGTAGGCAGGAGCCCTTGGCACAGCAGAGCAGTGGCTGCCCCATCACTGCTGCAAGGCTCTGAGGTCCCCTCCTCCATATTCACATCGTAGAATCCACCCCAGCTCCAAAACAGACCCCACGTGACAAGCTCTGCATGACAGGATAAGCTACTTGAAAGTGTCCTTCTCTTAATAAGATTTTTTTCCCAGAAAAAAAACCCCCAAAACTTAAAAAGACCACCCAAAACCAGAAGGAGGTTCTCCTAGAGCCAAGTCTTATGATTTCACCCTGAGAATTCCCAAAACTGTAAATCAGAAGCCGTCCTTCAGCACAAAGGGTGCTTGTAGAAGCTGAATAGAACCCTCTAGTGGACAGACCCACCCGGCTCCATCCTCCTGAGCACTCACATTCTCACCAAGAGCTGGAGCAGGGCAATGGCTGGTTAATCAGAGCAGCAGCATGTCACAGAGGGCAACCTCTGCCCTGCCAGTCCCAAACAAGTCGCATCCTGAGCCCAGCTTTCCATTTGTCATGTGCTCATGAAATAAATACTCCTGCATTGGTCCATCTATTGGAAGCATCTTCCACCAACCTCAGTGCCATGACATCAAGAGAACTGCCTTGGGTCACTGAAGAGGTTCAGGTGACCCAGGCTCAAAAGGCCTTTTTTTTTTTAGTCTGTTTTCTTAGCTTCAGGGATCTGGCTCTGTTTTGATTAGGCCAACCTTACCTGCCTTTACGAGTGATTCCCACTCTCTCTGGAAATGGCAGGGAAAGCTTGGCTCTTCTTATTTTTTTTTCTTTTTTATAAAATACAATACACATGACATTCAGCAAGTTCAAAACAACTAGAGAGTAAGACTCAAATTACCATTTCCAGTTTCAAAACCCAGGAGAGGCTGAAGGGGAGGAATGTAACCTAAAGATCTGCCTTAATTTTGCTCATGTCACTTTGACCTTCAGAGCAATTGATCTAAACCAGTCTTTGGGATGACACCTAAAATGGTTGTTCATTAATTCTGGATACTGTGGAAAAACCCCACCTTAATAACATGAGCTGTAATTAAAATAGCAAACCAGAGTAACCATCAGCAACTAGAGTAATTTCTGTAGCAATGATGGAGGCAGAGAAAAAGCGGAGAAATAACCCCAGATATTAGTGGCAGAACTGGCACTCTGCATGCTTTGAATAGCTCTTAATCCTGTCTTTTTCCCCTCTTAGATTTCTTAGAAGAGTCACAGCCTCTGGACACACCTTCATGGCATTTCTGTACTGGAAGTGCTCAATTTTACAATGTTTTACGAGACAATACAACTTCTCATCTTCAAGAGATGTCCCCTCACGAGTCCTCATTCTCCCTCTGTTACCTAGATGGTGCTTTGAAGAAGAAGGAAAGGTGGTACAAGATACCCAACTGGTGTATGAGGATTCCCACCCTAATAGCTACATGGTAAGACCTCTGTCACCTTCCATGCAGATCTCCTGTATTCTCCTGCATTTAGGCCTTCAAGACAGCATTAGAAATCAACACACACCCTCTTTGAGGTTGATTGAGGTGAGTCTCAGTATTACCAGTTAAAAACTGGAAGTCTTGGACAGGATGCATCCTTGGACTGGATGCATCCTTGGACTGTCTATCATAAACCCTCTGGACTGATCCTGAATATTCTTCTACAGAAGGATGACAAGAAAGTCTGAGAAAAATGTATACAAAAAACGACATTGCTTTCCTTCTAGCCTACAGCTGCATGTTCAAGGAGAACTTCCTGTTTGAGCAATCACCTTTAAAAAACCTTGATCCATAGGAGAAACAGTTTTCTGATCAAGCAGAAAGATGTGGTTTATCAGTCTCTGCTGGCATCTTCTACCTTCTTCTTCTCTCATCTCTTCCTCAGCTATGTGCCATGGGTTAGCATGTACAACACAGAACCCAAAGAGCTTGATCAAACATCATAAAGGCTTTGGGGTGATTTCTTACTGTCCAGTTATGTTTCCCAGCACCTAGGGATTCACTCAAATTCTTTCAGTCTTCAGTTTTTTCAGACAGTCTTCGAATTGCCATTCCATGTTTGCGTGAACAGCTAGTTGCACCATGGGAAAAAAAACAAAAAACAAAAAAAAGGCTTTGGGCAACTTAGAGGTTGGTAAAAACCAATAATCCTCAATGGCCTTCAGACCCAGAACTCTCCCTTTGAGAGGCAGCATGTAAATTAGACTGTCACAGGGGTGCTGATAAAACCAGCACCTTGTAGAACAGCTCAAGCCTTGCTTAGAACATGAAAGTCAACACAGCATCAGTGGGCAAGTCAACTGGTGAGGAGCTGGTGATCACAGAAGATGATGCTGATCACAGAGGAAGGCTTTTCTGTCACATGTGGCCACTCTAGCTACTTACAGTAAGACTTGTTTTTGAACAACAACATCAACAACATCAAATCGCTGCACTTCTGGTGAGCAGTCAGTAGTCTGTCCCATGTGGGCAGCAGCGCTGGCATCCAGGCAGCAGAGCAGTGTGTCCTCATAACTTCATTTTCTTCACCACAGGAATTGGCAGTGCTTGGTAGATTTTAGCTGAGTCCTCATTAGTGACCAGCTTCACCCAGACAGGGAGGAAACTGCCTTTGAAGCCAACAAAAGCCATTTTTTCTGCAAATCAGAGCAAACAGATTAGGGGGTGTGTTGGGGCTGCACCAGAAACCCACTCAATGAGTGAGCAGGGGGTGGAGAACAACGACCCACACATGCACAGAAACATTGTCAGTTATGAATCCTCCAGGTATTAAAGAAATACTTTTCCAAGGAACCTTAACTAAAATTTTATTTGCATGCTGTATGTTTCCATTAATTAAGAATGTGTGATGTGTAACAGAGGAGAAAGAGTAGGAAAACCCCTCCCTAGAATGGCAGTTCGAGCTGTCTGCTGAAGTTGTCATCATTTGCAAGGTGTAAATATCATTATAGCCAAATTCCTTCCTGCTTAGGGAAGGTGGGGGGATGACAAGGGAAAGAACAGCAGACAAAACCTGTGTTAGCAATAACACACACAAAAGAGGACAGTCTGCCAAATGCTCACAATTAGAACTGCTCACAGCAAGGTGCACAACAGAGCAATGTTCTACACGATGCTTTGAAATTGATACACTTTGTGCCACCAGACAGAATTTTGTTTCAAGAGAAAACCAGCTAAAAATAAGTTCAACCAGGTGAAAAATCCTGTTTAGGGGCATTAAGTGGGAAAAATAAAAACAGGTCTCCAATAATCCTACTGTTAAAATGTCTTTTTATTTAAAATTAATCTGGAAAATCAACCCCCCTAAAATCTTGTAAGGACAGCTGCCAGAGCACTTTCTGCATCCTTATTAAACTCAGTGCTGCTTTTCAAAGCTGCAGAGGATACAACCTCACTGAGCAGATAAAGGACTGCTCCCACAATGTTTGAGCATATGCATAGAGAAACAAGCAAAGCAAAGTTTAGAAGGAGGAAGAAAAGGTCTCTTTATTTGAGTTGTGGTAGGGGAATAGATAGAAGGGGTTTAGAGTTGAATTTTTAAAAAGTGGTTACCTTTTAGCCTAAAACCCTCTTCTGCTCCAAGTTTTTCCAGTACTTTAGTCCACGGTCCTCTTGAAATTAATCTTCCCTTAGATGTCACCAGTACTATGGAGCTGAAGGAAACAAAGCCACTTAATAACATATGAAGAGTCAGAAGATGTTCTTCACTTGTCTGTCTTGAGCACTGATAACTCCTGCCTTTGTGACTCAGATACGTATGGATTACATTGGTTTCTGCTTCGATGGCTATTGTCAACACTTCTCAATAGCTTAGTCATATAGTCACTTATCCAATTAAGTAAAATCCACTAGGAAAACAATAAGTCACTTTTTTTTAAATAAACACTGTTTTCTAGAATGATTTAAATGTTTCTAAAAAGCAGTTGCATCCTGCTTTGCCTAGAAAGGAACATGCTTTCTCTAGGATGCTGTGAGCCTGTCTTTAATGAATTGTTCTTATACCAACTGTGGAATAAATCCTGAAAAAAAAATCACTTCCTTGTGATTTTTGCTAGCCTGATGCTTTTCCTTAATTTTTATTCAGCTTTTGCTTAAAAAGTGTATTCCTCCTCTTACAGTTGCTGTCATTGTTACCAGTCATTAGTATCATTGTCTTATTTGCATATACTGTATTTTTCTCCATAAAATTCTCAAGGTCTTCTACAGATGCAAAGTGATAAACATGAGGTAATGCAAATCTGTAACTTCTTGGGTGAAAGCTGATAACTGCTTTGGCTTAGTTCTAAAAAGGCAGAATAAAACCCCAAATTAAACATAAGTGGATAATCTTAATTGTCCATAGGGAAGCACATTCACCTCCTTTCTACCTACCCAGATGCATAAACACCTCTAAGGGCTGTCTAAAAGCATATGGAGTACAAGCTCTGCTCCAGTGAGTTCAGTGGAAGACTTTCTAATGAGCTCAGTGGGGCTGGGGTGTCACCCTTGCTCAGCTCCTAATTAAAATTTGCATCACAGAGTAATTGAGCAAATGCTTAGATTAAATTATCTTGCTCCATCTTGCAGGGTTTCCACCAATGAAACCTCCCTGACTGGAACAGCATTCCCAGTCCTGCAGAATGAGAGCTCACTGGGTCAGTTCACCCACAGCATGGTGGACATGAGTGACTAAAATTAATTAGGCAACAGCTCTTGCAGAGAGAGCTTCAGCCCCATCCTACTGAGCACAGAGCTCACATCTTAACATCTCAGCTGGAACTGGGACTATTCAGGGGAAAACAATAACAGGTGGTGGCAGAGGAACAAGAGAAGCAAAAAAGTCATCAGGACTTTTCCTCAGATAAACCCAAGGTGTTAAAGTACTCCAGTGCTCATGAAAGTGGATTGAGCTGGCAGGCTGGCTTTGTACTTTGTGAATGTTGAATCATCCTTTCCCCAGGTCACTAAAATCATTACTTCTGTTAAGCCTTACATGCTATGGAAGTTTAAAATAAATTCACCAGTTGTTTTGTTTCCTTATCTCTGGAAACTCATCAGAAAAGTGGATTTATTTAAAAAAGGACTTAGCTTCAAGAAAGTTGCTTAAGTGAATGGGGGCCTGCCCCTGCTAGAAATACCTCTTCTTCATCTCCAAATCCATAAAACCAAAAGTTCTTCTTGCAGTTTCTCCACAAGAGTCTGGGGAGAGTGGTGCTACCCCTTTCCCTTGCTTAGCATTGTCTCTCTGCACAGTCTGTGTTCTGCATTGCAGTGGAAGAGGGAAACGAAGCTGGTGGCTGTGAAGTCCTACTATCTGCTTGGTGTCCACTTTTGACTCTGAACATTTTCACCCAGAAACCAGATGAAATGTGTCTGAAAAGTGTACCTGAAGCCCTTGCCAAGTCAGACTTTCAGAAAGGCTTTCCAGGGAAAACTTTAGTTGAGTGAAAGACACTCATTTGGGGTTCAGTCCTTGTCATGACACAGCTGAGAATGTTGGGTCAACTTCCAGCCTTAAACCTAATCCTAATTGTAACCCTAATTGGGTTCCAACACTAATCCAGAGAAGACAATGAGGCTCAGAAAGTGCTGAATACATGTAAAAGTCAATTCTCTAAAGTAAGAAAAAATCCAAGAGCTGGATTTAGATTGGGATTGGATTTTTTGCAAAGGGGGATAATGGTGTGTCTGAAAAATTTTTATTTTGTTCTGAAAGAAGAGCAAGTAAAAACCATGCTTTTCTGCAGTAACTACTCACTGTATTTTTTGCAGCCTTCAGAATTATTTAAGACAGTAAAAACATATCTGCATGAACCTACATGGCACCTAATGAAACTTCCTCCAAGTCTCTAGAATAAATGCCAGAGCAATATTCTATCCAGTTATTATCAGTGATTCACCAACAAAGCAATCAAATCTGTATGAAATCTTACAGACCAGATTTCAAATCAAACTAGATTCAGTAACAATGAAACATGTTTGTTTCCCAATAGCACTCCACAAAGAGAACAACCTCTTTGATTAAAGGGTTTCTAGTGATGCTCCAGCAGAAGAACCCACTGCCCTTCAAGACGCAAGGATGTGTGTTTGCTACTTACCACCTGCTTGCAAAACTCTGGTTTTCTGTCTGCTCATACTTAAAAAATAAAAGCAAGAAGATCCTAGGCCTGGGTAGGGAACATGTGCAGAGAGGAATGTATTTTATTGGTGGAATTTTCTGTGATATGCAGGCAAGAGAAAAATGTAAACTGGGCACATATGCACCGATAAGTGCTGAGAGTTTACTTTTTAATTTAAGTCTGCAGTTTGTCTGTAGCCCACTGTGTAAAATGTGGATCTGCAGTTTATTAATCAAATGTAGCTCTGCAGTTTATCTGGGGCTCAATGGGTTCTTAAATCACAGAGTCCTCCTGCTGCCTGCACATCCTGCTCTTGCACATATTTGGACTCTGTGGGAGCTGAGAGGTATAAAAACACAGAGTTATCTGAGTCCTGGCCCGTGGTGGGTGGCAAAAACTGGGAAAAAGCTGAGTATTCTACAGTATTCTTTTACACTGCACCTTAGCAACACCACATCATTTACTCACTGGTCTTTGATGTTGTTGACATAGTTTTCTATCTGTGCTGGGATCCCTTGGAGAATTGAGTTTCTGAATGTTACTCGATCAACAACTTTTCCTTGATGTCCATCAATCACAACCAGTTGGATACCCTCATCCGTGGGGAAAAACCTGACACCGTCAACCTGTGTGGGAATAAAAAAATGCTCTTGATCTCTCACAGCACCAGTGAGAAGTATGGAGTCACAGGACTGTTATTCCTATCAAAGAGCACAGTTCTAGATCTCTGAGGTCAAGAGAAGGACATTGAGCTGCTGGAACAGGACCAGAGGAGAGCCATGAAGATGATCAGAGGGCTGGAGCACCTCCCTTATGAGGACAGACTGAAGGAGTAGAGGGTTGTTCATCCTAGAGAAGAGAAGGTTAAGGGGGGACCTCATAGTAGCTTATCAATACCTGAAGGGGCCCTACAGAAAGGCTGGGGTAGAAATATTTAATAGAATACATGATGGCAGGACTAGGANCTCATCTAGTGGGAGGTGTCAATGCCCATGGCAGGAGGGTTGAAACAAGATGATCTTTAAGGTCCCCTTCCATCCCACACCATTCTGATTCTAGGATCCTATGTCCTAAAATAACAAATTTACAGCTATTTTTCTGTTTTTGCAAAACATAAAATCAAAGTAACCTGAATCTAGTTATCTATAGTAACTACATCAGTAAGTGTTCCATAAAAACAAAGCAAGTATCTTAGACTTTTGTCCCATAAAGTTCACTAAGAGGACCCACTCACCTCAATGTATGCAAAGTCATCCTTTAGGTGGAAGTACTGCCTCTTATAAGTTTCTATTTTCACTTCTAGTAGGTGATCCTTACTCTTCTGTTTACAAATAAAAAAGGAGAGAAAAGAATTTTTCCAGTGAGGATCTCCATTACCCAAACACTGCCCTTCCAGAAAGTGTTTTAAACCTTGAAATTCAGTTATCAAGAAAGCCACATAATAAGCACTGATTTGACAAATGACATTGCTAATGAGACTGGGCACAATAGTAACCTCTTGCTCATCCTGCCACCCTTTGGATTGTTTCACCAGATAGCAGAGAATGACTCTAACTTTGCCAGGCTGAGGGTTTGCTGTGCATTCCTGCTTCAATGATGAGTGACAAAGAATCAGAAAACAGGTAAATATCTCCCTCTCTGCTTCAGAAACAGGTTGAATCAGATATAGTTGTACAAAATCCCTTATATGAATGAGATGCTTAGCTATGAAACCATTTTCTGTCACTGCTGTCAAGGTCTGCAGGAGCAAGAAACCTTCAGCCAGGCAAGAAACCTTCTATCCCTCCCAACCTGTATTACAGTTCATCACTTTTCATTCTGTGCTTTTAAACACACAGAACTCCACTCCAGAACCCAAAAAAATTATGTATTCATCTGTAAATGAAGTCTTGGGTAGTTTTGTCCTTTGAGGACCTGTACTCTTTACGATGCAATAATCTGTTTCATACTTTACACAGCTGAACCATTTCAGAAGATCAGGCACAGGATATACTGAATCTCACACAAAAAAGAATCATGCCTGTGGAACAGATTTTCACTGGCAATAATNTATGCCTGTGGGCACAGCATGTGACAGAACAGATTTTCACTGGCAATAATTTCATGATGAGAAATCAAGTACTTTACCAGTTGTGCACTGGAGAGCTTCTTGGGCATCGGCACTTCTACTATTGGTGTCTCCATGTACTTGGGATAGGCCACAGCTTCACAGTCACTGATGCCAGCTGTCTTTGGGATCACAGCTTTGATCCTTATTCGTTCACAGCCTTTGACAGAGCAGAAAGCAAACTTCTCCTTCTCATTTTGCGCTTTGAGTTTCAGAAACAGCAGCCTGTGGGGAGGGGAACAAAGTGCACACCATCCTTCAGACTTCTCAGCAAAAAACCAGCTGACTCCCAGTATTAGTGGACTCCTTCCCAGTGCTTTGCAGCAGTGTGCATGACAAACCCTCAGGGACAATGTCTAGATTTTAGAGTGTTCAACAGAAACACATGCAAATAAAAGGGGAGGACACATCTCAGAAATGGTTTGGGGTTGTCAAGGAACTTAAGGCAGAGAAATTAATGTCTATAAATATGTAAAGAATGAGTGTCAGGATGATGGAGCCAGGCTCTACTCAGTGACCTCCAATGATAGGACTCAGGGTAATGGATGCAAACTGGAACACAGGAGGTTCCACAGAAATATAAGAAAAAAAAATTCATGGTGAGGGTGACACAACACTGGAACAGGCTGCCCAGAGAAGGCGGAGTGTCCTTATCTGGAGACATTTAAAACCTGCCTGGACACCTTTCTGTGTGACCTGGTCTGGGTGTTCCTGCTCCAGCAGGGAGATTGGACTAGATGATCTCTAGAGGGCCCTTTTCAATCCCTCATATTCTATTATTCTGTGAAATGAGATGACACCTGAGCTGCCTTTGAGATACATTTATAATGATACATTTATATAGAAATACATGGTTTGTATTTTAGGGATCTCTTTTCCATTGTTTTAGTTCTTTAAAAGTAACAGGCTTTGCACAGTTCCTGTGCTTCAATGTCGAGGCCTTTACAAATGGCTGCTGTTCAAAACAAAGAGGGCTGGGTGTGTCCCCAGCTCAGTTCCATGGCCTGCACTTTGCTTTTGTCTTTTTTCTTAATTTGTATTCACTTGGCAAAGCATCTCCCAGAGTAACTGGCAGAGCAGCAGAGGCTATGAATGACTGGCAGCCATGAGAGCCCCAGGAAAATTAAACACTGGTCACATTCCCAGAATGTCTCTTTGATTTTGCTGTGACCCTCACTAATGGCAAGTGGCTCACGATTCCAGCAGCTTTCTCAAAGCACTGTCCAAACCTGCAAGACCTCCTTCCTTACCCAGTGTCCTCATCCCAGTAGTAGTATCCTTTGCTAGGGTATCTGTGCTCCAGTTTCTCCATTTGAGAGGTTCTATAGAAGGTTCCAGTTTTATACGTTTTCTTCAAGAGACGATTGTGGATGTCTGAGAGAATGGAAAATGTCGTCCCTTTAGGATAGCAAAACCCTACTTGGATCCAGTCGTTCCTAAAAATAGCAGAGACCCACATTATAAGTCGTCAACACATGACTATTATTTTCCTGGGCACACAAGAAGCCAAGCTAAATAATTCACTCTGAAATGTAACTTATTTTTTTTCCTGGCCAGTTAAGATTTTAATGGTGTGGGATGAATCAATGCAATGTAACCTAGGAAAAACAACCATGGGTTAAGTTAAGCAATGTGGGTCAGACCTGCTCCTGACTTCTACACCTGTGACTTCCACACACCAGGAATGAATTAGCTCTAGGCTTCTTAAAATGAATCATGTTATCTTTTGGGGCTACCCAGGGGAGGAAACAGGAATCTGAGAGGTCAAATGGAAAGATGGTGAACTCAATGGACTTCCAAGAACAAGCATGTTCATTTTGGAAGAGTTCAGAAGGCAATGATCTCACCCATTAAAAATGTGCTGTTTTATTATTGGGATGGAATGTTGAAATTCAGTTGGATCACTCACTTGTTGAAGTTGATGAGCCATATGGCCAGCTCTTCAGGGGCTGTCTTGTCCCAGTGGATGGTGTAGCCTTTCCTCAGAGTTATGACTGGCTGATACTGCTGGTAATGAGTGCTCTTGCTCAAAGCCCCTTCCAAGTGGAGTGGGTGATTGTGGTAGTCATTTTTTATTATTTTCATTTTCAAGTTGGCTGGCTTGTAGGCTTGGATATATATCTACATGAAAAAAAAAAATCACCAAATGTTTAATAAAGGACAGTAAAACATTAAAGGCACAGCTACTCAACAGACAGGAACTGGCACAAAGCCTGTGACTTCAGCAGTGACCTGTACACCTTATACTTTGTACAACTTCTTAGGCTTCCTTTACAACAAAGTAAACTGTTTTCAGAAAAGAAGGATCATTTCCTCATTCCCAAAGTTCAAGACCAAATGCCAGTCAAAGCTTCAAAGAAGTCTGCACTAGGGCTGCAGTGTTTCATGGCATTTGTGGCAGCCCTCAGCAGTGGGGCAGTATCTACCTCAGACATCTGATTTCTGCTGAACAAGGTCCCTTCTGTCTGGATTTCAGAAGCAGGAAAAGCAGCTCAGTGGCTACAAATTGGCTTTAGTAGCACTACAGAGGAAAAAACAACAGTTGCAACACCTAAGACAAAAACAGGCACTGCTCATCAAAGGAAAGTGAGGACTGTCTGAAAGCAGCAGCACTCAAAGCTTGTGTGGTAGGAAGAATGGTTTGGTGGTTACACAACAGGATGAAAAAGCATGAGAGCTGAAGTCTAATTTTGACTCCTCAGCACATTTCCCACAGCACTGTGGGCAACACTTCCTTCCATAAATCAAAGAAAAATAACCAGCCGACAGCCCATAGATTTATGAATATTAATCTGTTAATGCTCATGGAGCTCTTTGGGGACTTCACTCAGAAGCTGTTAGAGCTGTTAACAGTCAAGGCCAAAGTATCTGAAAATGTACCACAGTACCCTTGTGTTCAAAACCACCCTGTGCTGACCTACAGATAAATAAACCCCAAGCGCCCTGAAGAAAGTCTATTTCTTCAGGTTAAGCTTCACAGTGCCAAGAAATTTAAAGTGAAATAAAGTGATAATGACACTGCAAGGCAAGCAGCTTTACCTGGGCAAAGTGTCCACTGCAGATGGAACCTCTCCAGTCAGGCACATCAATACAGTCAGGGTGCTTGATTAACCAGTTATCTTCTTTTATCAGGTATGAGCCTGGATATTCTGACACAGAACCATCTACATCATGAAAAACTGAGGTTTTATCACCATCCATATCCAGATCATTGAACCAAGGTCCAGGTTCTCCAAAGAAGACCCTTGATGTAATCTAAATAAAACAGGGAAACACATTTACATCTCAAGAAAGGAATCAATCACTTACTGTGCAGACTGGCTGTGGCCACCACAGTGGCTCCAACGATCCATGTTCTTTCTTTACTTGGCATTGGAAAGTAGCTTGGACAAGAAATAATGTTGGGTTTGTAGGTCAATTTGTGCTTGAAGAAATACATGCACTAACAGCACTGTTCTTCACATGGACACCCAGCTTGAGACATTGTAGGCTTAATGTTCAACAGGTCTAAGGCCCCATGACTCCAGATTATTTGGGGATTGCAAGTCCTCTGAGGTCACATTTATAGCACAGTAGTAATAAAACTTTAAGCTTCTTAAATTGACCATCCAAAGATGGAAGCACTAGAATAGTTTTCAGCTGAGCTGGTCTCCTTAGTTGGTGGGAAATTCATTGCCATTTGGTCCAGCCACATCAACCTCTCCATTAAACATGAAGCCAGTGTAGAGCTGGGTCACACCCTTGAAAAGGTGAATTTGATTTTTCAGACAAACCAGACACAGATTTCCCTGCTGACTGTGGAGAAAGGTTAAAACAATCAGAATTTCTGCCTCAGCTGTGAGAAGATTTGTTTTAAAATTCTGGAGGAATGTTCAGGAGATGGGGCAATTTCATTTGAGCCACTTCAGTCATGGTCTGCTAGTATATTTATATTTATAAGGTTCCAAAGCCACATAAAGTCACACTGATTCTGGGAACAATCAGCAACTTCCCCTGGGAAATGGCTGCTCAGGCAACTTCAGGATGGTATTTTTATGCAACATAAATAAATGTCATGCCACCAGCCTGCCTGGTACAATGTGAGAGAGTGACTGACCAACACTTTTAGGGGAATTTTGTCTTTCCCATCCCCTTTGGCACAAGGATTGCTAGTCAGCACTTTTCCTGACATGCAAGCAAGTCTGCTAATTTTTTCAAACTTAAGCAACCCCAACCATTTAATTCCCAGCCACTTCATTTATTTGTTTGTTTGTGATGTTTGGCAGCTGGATTTAACAGCTGCTAGAGGTGAACCTCAGCAAATCAGTTAGCACCTATGAGTGGAAGCAAATACAAAAATAACTCAAAAGCCAGACCCTGAGACAGGTTCAGATCAGCACCCAGAAGTTTATACTGTAATTCCAAGCTTGGCAAAACCTTTTTGGCTGGACCCTGCTCTCATTTATATCTGCAGAATTGGAGTCCATGGAATTACCTTGATGTGCAGGGCTGCAGAATTACCCTGCATTCGCTCATTTCACTGTCTGTTTCTCAAAATCAGGGGTTTTTTTGTTTTAAAGGTCGGTTAAGACCTTCCATAACAGAATTTCCCCTCCTGTTGCTTTAATGTTTCACTGCAGTTGAAAACAGGGGGGCAGATTCTTCTCCTTATTTCAGGCTGGACACGGCACTGAGCAGCCCGATCTAGTGGGAGGTGTCACTGCCTATGGCAGGGGGGTTGGAACTCAATGATCTTTAAGGTCCCTTCCAACCCGAACTATACTATGATTCTATGATTCTATGAACAGTTTATGAAATGCACAGAAACAAAAATTATTTCCACTTGAATGTCACTGTTCTTCTGAAACTGATTTGCTGCTCCTGGTTTGCTGCAATCTATCAAAGAGTTGGATTTTCTTGTTATTTCTCCCATCCAATTTCCTCTTTCTTAGCTGCCTCTTTGTTCAACTTCTGGAAAGGACAATGGGCAGCCTCTTGAAAAAATCATACAGATTAACTAAGGCTGCTACAGCCTTTTTTTGCCCACAGCCCCATTTCCAAGCCAACTGAAAAAGGCCTTTCTGAGAAGGATAACTCACAGGGACATCTTCAAAGTGAATGTCAGTGACGTTGTTGTTGGGGCAGCTCTGCCAGGCGTTGTTGAGCCGGAAGGCCAGGGCACTGGTGTGCCGCCCGTCCAGGGCAGCGAACTTGCGGAAGGTGCAGTTCTGGACGTTGATGGGTCCATCGTAGAACTGGATCCCTCGAATGGGAAAATCCCTAAAACAAGAGCAGGAGATGGAGACACCTCATAGTAACTTATCAGTACCTGAGGGGGTCCTACAGAAAGGCAGGGGAAGGAATTTTTAACATAATATCGGATGGGAGGACTAGAAACAATGGATATAAATTGGAGGGGGATAGATTTAGACTAGACATAAGAAAGAAATTCTTTACAGTGAGGGTGGTGAAATACTGGAACAGGTTGCCCAGGGAGGCTGTGGATGCCCCCTCTCTGGAGGTGTTCAAGACTAGGCTGGACAGGGCACTGGGCAGCCTGGTCTAGTGGGAGGTGTCCCTGCCTATGGCAGGGGGGTTGGAACTCGATGATCTTTAAGGTCCCTTCCAACCCAAACTATTCTATGATTCTATGATACATTAGCATGAGGATGAAAACTTATTCTAGCCATGTACAGTTCCGCAGCACTTATTTCTCAGCTGCTTTCATTTTCCACAGCCCTACAGATGACTCCTGAGCTCATGCTTTGGAAGAGAAGGGATTTCCCTCCTTTTTTAGGTCTGTGAAGTCCTCTTGTCCTTTCAAGTTCAGCTCAAGTTCTCTCTGGGTTTTAACAGATCATCTTTATTTAATCTGTGCTCCTGAGGGGAAGGAACTTACAGCTATGCCAAAGCTTTGACCTAAAAATGAATAAATCCAAGTTAGCCATCAGAAATGAGTTCTGCAGGAATGAAACCTGAAACTCATCAGAGTTGTGCAGACTCCTTGGGCTAAAAGAAGTCCCAACACATCTTTCAAATGAACTTGGAGAGAGACAACGCAAATCAACTGCAATAAAAAATTGATTCGAAAACAAGGGAAAGCTTTACAATCTATGTGGTTGAACAGAAGTGAAGGGACAGACTAATGAAGCTTTATTAACAAACAGCCTTTTCTGATACCATCTGCAAGGTAAAGATGACACCATTTTTCACACTGATTAAAAGTGAACGAGATACTTAAGCTTCTTAACAGACTAAGATGTTTCAAATTTCACTTATGATAAATAAATCTGATCCCTTCCACATATTAATGGTTTGCCTTAGACAAGGCTTGCCTGCTGCTGTGTATTTGTTCTGCTCCTCTGAGCTTCTGCACACAACACCCAAGATGACGTGCCCACATACATACACATAAAAGATATTAAAGAGCAGCAGCAGCAGATTAACTTTTCATTATTAGTGCAGTTAATGATAAGCTTCCTTTATCACTGATGATAAGCAAATTTGAGGCATATAATATGACAGAAAAAAAAATCAGCTGAGCTGTTTGTTCACTGTAGAGCTACTGATAGGATAACTGTGTTTTTAGGAATAAAAATAGAACACTGTTGCACTTGCAAACCAATCTGTATGACCAAGGTCTAGGAATAGGTCATGCAAGAAGTTCACTGGCAGTTTCAAAACTATTTAACAAAGGCATTAAATTCCTGTAGCACAGCAGCAATAGTGACAGCAACCATCTCTGGATCAGGTCAAGCCCAGGGAAGGGTTTTTATGAGTTTTCCTGGGTAGAGACTGCCACATTGCTCAACCACATTTAGAGAAATGCCCAAGTAACACAAGTCCTTGTGCTGTCTTCTCAACTCTGTTTGCAAAGGGAATGAAAGAGGAGTTTGATGGTGTCTTGGCAGCCTGCAGGTATGTACCTGCCAGCAGCAGCTGCATAGTGGGGACTCTGGGATCAGGAAACATGAAACCAAATCCTATCTGTGTAATGGTTATTAAACTGAACAGCACCGATGAGACACTTGGCTGGAGTTAGCACTAAGATTGGGAACAGAGAGCACTTTGATGTGATGAGCTGAACTTACGGGCCGATGGGCAGAGTCCTTCCTCTGTGATCCAAGCCTCCAGGTCCCCAGATCTCATTGTCCATTGTCTCAGTGCCCAGGTTTCCACTCTCACCAACAAACAGGCTGTTCTTGATTTCTTGCTTTGAGCCATCATCATGAGGGAAAGTGCCACCACTGGGAAGGAAGGGCTGGAGATGAAAGGACTGCTCACAGCCACCCCCACCATGTCTGCCTCCCGCTGTAGTACAGCCTGTGCCACACTCACCTTGCCAAGGTCAGCCCAATGCCATTGTCAGCGAACCTGCAAAGAGAAAAGTGATGCTTCAGAAGAGATCTGGGGTTTTTTTTTCCACATCAAACCAAAGTAACCAAACCAACAATGCAGAGGGCAGCTATCCATGAGCTGCCCATTACTGATCAGTGCCCATGGAGAAGCGCAGGTTTTTCCAGGTTTGTTCCTGGTTTTGGCACATTTTGCAGTACATTCAGATCACAATAAGCAGCAGATGTACCAAATTGCTCTGACCTGAGGTTAAGCTGGTGATTGCTGGACATAGTTTGTTTGTCTGATAAAGCTTTTTCCCCAGTGTCTAATAACCACCCTCTTCTCACTGTTTGGTAAAAAGAACACTTATCTCTAACTTGCTTTTATTCTTTAGCAGTGCTTTGCCTTACAGACACCTCTGTGCTCCCCTGTTATCATGCATCACATACTGCTTCCATGAAATAACTTTACTTGAGGAACTTTTGTTCCTCGCCTTCTCTTTCTTCAATAGGAATACAGAGATCAGATCTCACTAAAAAAAAAAATCTTTCTGTTTAGGTTAAATTCCAAAGCTTTTGGATGAGAGAAATCACAACTCTCAGACCAGGACTCCTGCTTATAGGAAAACTACAATTAATACCATAGCACTAGTAAATCTCGATGGTATCTTCACGTTGGTGTCACTCCTGGAGCATCTGTCACTGATTTCAGCTGAAACAGAAGCATCAGAGCCAAAGCCGGCTCCGTCCCGCTTCCGTCTGTAGGTGGCAGCGCTCTACACGCTATCGCCTCCCTCGCCTTTCTCCAGCCCACAACTGCACACCGACGTTTATACACCGCATGCCACATTAACATTTATTTTGTTAATGTGATACAGGAGTCTTTCTGTGCAATAGAAAAAGGAAATTACCGTGGCTATAAAGACAATTACGGTTTGATGGCTGCTTCCTTGAATTCGCATATACTCACCACTGGAAACTGATGTAGTACTTGCTCTTTTAGCAACCTCCACATGCTGCATTTGCTCCATAAGCAACGTAAATGTCTCAGTGACATAAATATGATCTACTGAGACAACTCTTGTGGGCTATGAAGTGCCCTAGATACTTCTGGTTCATAAGTTCATAAGTAGCACAATGTAGCCTGCTCAATATCCCGCTTTGACTGCTCTCCTAGTCTCACTTGCCAACCTGAACCAGCTTACACCACTGGCTGATTTAAAAGGTTTGGGTCACTGAAAGGTAAGGCAGGTCAGGCCAGGAATTAGACACCAGACAATGATGTGACAGCTATTCTTACTGGAGTTATCACAATGTGCCTTGGAAATTATCTTTTTCCTTTTTTTCCTCCTTCACTGAGGTTAATATCAAAAGCTTGTCTCAGCAAAAGAAACTGCAGAAGATCAGCTATTTTCAAGTGCAAAACAAATATCTGTTCTGACCAGTGCAGGAAACAGCCTTCAAAGAGCACAACACACACTTGCCCAGTTTCTCTCCCTTGCTGGTATGATGCATAGTTTTATGTCTGCTTCGTCAGGATTCGCTTATTCAGCATAACAGTGAACCACATAAAACTGATCTGTGACCAGATTTTGCCAGGGAAGATGGTGGATTTTGCTGCTCCCTTCTCACAGGACCTCATTTTTCATGTAAAAGATTAGGTTTTATTTTCAGCTATTAGCAGCTGTGTGTCTGTGTGACCATTTCTGAATGCTGGTTAGCATCACACAGAGAAACAATCAGAGGGATCTTCAGTTCAGACAAATTGGGTTCTGTTTGTGTAAAATACTGCCTGTGTTTACTTAATGTTTCATCTTTATTTCAATCTCGGCCATATGGAAGGTGCAAGGCAGTATAAATAGTCCGAACCACAGCTATGCTCGCCATAAACACCAGGCTGAACTCGGAGAGTTGAAATAAGGCAAAACTTACTGGCAGTTGTCCAGCCACACATCTCCACCCCGCAGCCAGGCCCCATGATCCTGATTCTTGTAGGCAATAAAGCCCTCAATTATGGCAGGTTCCCTGGGCTTCAAAGGATCGGCATCTTTGTGTGGGCTGTATCTGTAAAGTAGGAGAGAAGAAAGGTTGGCAAGGGAAGGTGTCCTTGCTCAGTGCATGGCCCCACTAAACATCTGGTTTCTGCTAACTCGGGAACAGCTTTGGGACAACAGTCCATCCAAAGAGCATGTCTGGTCAAGCAGCAATGGCCAGACCCAACTGCCAAGGGAAGCTTGGTCCAAGTGAGGCAGTTGTAAAGACCCGCTCCAGGTTTCCTTCCACCTTCCTGTTACTCCCCTGACCATACGCTGCAGAAAGCACGTAAAGTTTATTATTTCTCCCAAAAGTCTGAGATATTTTTAATCCCTTAAAGCTATCCTTTTGCATATTTCTGTTATTTAGATAAATATCCTTTTTGTTTTCCCTTCTGAGCATTTTTATCTCCTGTACTTGGCCACACCGTGGCGATGAGGACCACTGCCAAATTCTCCTTGCTGCGGAGAAAGGAATGAAAACATCTTGGAGAGGGGCTGAGTCCAGTCCTTTACTATTCCCCCACTGCATTACCCAGGACACACGTACAAGGTTTATTAACTCTAAAGTTCTCACGTGCAATGAAGTATTGACCTGATAAAGGGACAATGTACCCAAAGAGGGCCAACAGGAAAGGTGGGGGAGGGACAATTTGCCAGGGCATGTAGCAATAGGATGAGGGGCAATGGTTTCAAACTAGAGAAGGGAAGGTTTACATTAGACATTAGGAAAAATTTCACCATGAGGGTGGTGAGGTACTGGCCCAGGTTGCTTGAAGAGGTGATGGAGTCCCCATCCCTGGAGGCATTCATGGACAGGCTTGATGAGGCTCTGAGCAACCTGGTCTAGTGCAGGATGTCCTTGCTCACTACAGAGAGGTTGGAATGGATGGCCTTTGAAGGTACCTTTCTACCCTATGATTCTTAAAATTCTAAAAAGCAGACACAAGTGGGAGCTGCAGCAATGTGTGCCCTAAACTGCTGTCTGCTGGTCCTGGGATCTGAGCAAGGCCCTGGCTCAACAGGGTGATGCTGAGCTTGGCTGTCATTTGCCCACTCCTGAGGCAAAGCTCTCCCTTTTGCTACTGAAGGAGCATCTTCCATCACACTACGCAGCTTAGAAATCCTGACAGATGAATGAGTATCCAGTCCAGTGCCAGCAGCGGATGGTCCAGAGATTAAAATTCATGCCTCAACAATGAGGAGCGAGGCCAAGCTGTCACATTGCTAACAGATATTCAATAGCACTTTGCTTTGCTTAATAAGCCATCATATCAGTCTGAAACTGAATGTCAGGCTGACAGCCCTCCAGTAAATGGAAACTGCTCTGGCAGCTTCATCACTGTGCATTTGCTTTCAGAGAGAGATTTAGTATCAACCCCTGTGAATTCCTCAGACATTGTTAAATACAGATATTTTGAGATAGATTCCAGTCTCATTCACATCCACACGTAACTGGAGAAACACCACAGAGCACAGAGTTTGGCCCAGATATTTAATGCTGTAACAGAATGCAGAATAATCTCTCCATCTCTGTAAGTGTCCAGCCTGCCTCAGAGTCTGCCCTGGCCAGCCCAGCCATAACCATTAATTCAGTCTTGACACATGAAAAGTGGAAAAGGGTATAAATAATCTGAGCTGCAGCCCGTGCTGGTGGGTAATCCCCCATCATAAACATGACTGCATTATGAATTGCTTGGCTTCCAGGGGTCATTCCTGCCCTTGTATGGCAAAGGACAAATTGCCTTTTGTAATCACTTACTGTGCCTGGGGCAGGCAGTTCCCCAAGGCATGTGTTCAGCTATATGGTTTTCCATATGCTATAATGGTTTTCTATATGGCAGCACCAGGCTCCCAGTGGAATTTGGAGGTACTTGCAGAGCAGGCTGCTCCTAAGTTATTTTTCTAGCATTTACTTTTATCATTGAACCAGTAATTTCAATTAATCAAGCATTAAAATAATGTACATAATATTCACTTTTTAACATCTTTTAGCATCATCTGGGGTGATGTGGATCACAGGATAAGTGATAGCTGAGCTGCTGGGTGTCTTTTCCAAAGTAAACTAAGCAAAACACTTTACCTCCCAGAAATCAGTGTCAGGATAGGCCTTTTGTCCTTGGCTGAGGCTGGAGTGGTTTTGACACCATTATCAATGATCATTCCAGCCTGAAAGAAAAGAGAAATGCAATATTACAGCATATTTATATGTTCTACAGGTCTTTCCACATCCAAGCTCTGCCTCCAACTGTTCTAAGCTCAAGTCAGTCACACAATTCTACCAACTATTAGTATCCAGGACTATCCAGACTACTGTATACCCCCTAAAATCATCAGACTTCCAGAAACTTCACCTCTCTTGTAGCTTCATGTATCCCCATACACATCAACACCCTGCTGCAGCCTAACACACCTTCTGACAGTGACATCCAGCCCTACCACGTGGCACGCTAAGGGTAAATAAGCAAAGAAAAGGTGATTAGACACAGCGGCCCGTTTTTATCCCTCTAGAAGCTGTTCAGTTAATTGCTAACACTGGCAGTTGAGGCCTATAATTAAACAAGCTGCCAATAGATGCTCCCAGAGGCACTATTTTGGGAGCACAGAAGCAGCCTGGGCAGAGGGAAGAGCCTCTCCGAATGCCCAAGAGCCAAGCGCAGCGGGCGCTGAGCTCCACACAGAGGCAGTTCCATCCACACACACAAACAAGTCTGCAGCAGCTCTCAGTGAAAACAGAAAGCACAGGCAGTAATGGCTTGCAGACCCAAAGAGCTGGAGAGAGAAGATGGTGTTTTTTTCTGAGGGCAGTGTTCCCCTTGCGTGCAGACTCACCCGGTAGTTGGAATGTGCGCGGTTGTTGGAGAATTTCCCCATGGGCATGTGCTCGGAGTAGCCAGGGGAGTACATGCCCGCCGAGGGCCCTGTTGGCACATGGTGCAGGACAAACCAAAAGCCTGTCTCCTGAGAAAAAGAATGGACATTTGAGCCTTTACTTAAACTTCTTTGCCCGTTTACATTAGTCCAAGGATCTCTCAGTGAAGCTACTAGACATAAGCCAGAAGATTTGTGGACAAATCACTGACCTAATCATAGAATGGTTTGGGTTGGAAGGGGCCTTAAAGACCATTACTTCAAACACCCCTGCCATGGGCAGGAACCCCTACCCCTAGACCAGGCTGCTCAGTGCCTCATCCAGCCTGGCCTAAAACACCTCCAGAGAGGGGGCATCCACAGCCCCTCTGGGTAACCTCTTCCAGTGTCTCACCAACCTCACAGTAAAGAACTTCTTTCTTATATCTAGCCTAAATCTACCCTCTTTCAATTTGCACCCTTTAACTCCTAGTTGTCTTTCCCTGCTGGGTAAAATCCACCCTTGGTGAGGAACTCATTCCCATCCCCATCCCATCTGTCCCAGTGCCCAGCTCCAACAACAGCTGGTTCACACCTCGATGGAGGGAAGGTGCTGACCAGATCCAGGTTGATGTGGTGCTGTGCTAAGTAGTAAAGAGTTTAATGCACACATACATTCATATTCATGCTGCCAAACTAGTATCTTCAAGGTGTCTTAAGTTAAGCTGTGACATCTGTACTGGAGCCGTAAGTGAGACTTTAGGCTTCCATCACACTCACACATACACTGATGTGCTTCTGTGACTGCACGAGTGGACCTGAAAAATCACCTAATTTTAATTTAGTTGCCTAAAAAATGTATCTTGGAGCCTGAGTCCAGGTACTCGGCTTTGGAAGCTTTGGAAAGACTACATCTCTTTGTTTAAGGCTCAGTTTCCTTGTTTATTTGTCTCAGTGGGAAAAATAAAGGCTTCTGATGTGACCAAGAATTCCTGTGGAATGAGCACCAGTGCTGACAGAAATTTCAGAGCACCATTACTGAACAGCTATCAACAGCATCACTGCCAGAGACTTCACTGGGACTCCACAGTCATATTTATTTAATTTATTCATGTCACACTTTGTGCAAAGGCTGGGAATTTGTGTTAAAGCCATCCAGCTCTAGAAAAAGCAAGCGTCAAGAGCAAAAGGAAAAAGCATTACTGGTGGCACTGGCCATATTGCTGCAGCAATATGATCCAGCAGTTTTGAAAAATGCCAGAGTACCAGAGGGCGGTTTTATTCCAGCAGGAGCCTCAGCCTTGCAGGGCTGAGTTGTTACTGAATCAGAAACTTGTGCACTCACTTCAGATCCCGCAGCTGCACAGTTTATGAGGTTGTTGTGGGGGTTGGCTATCCAGAAGGTGGACACGGCACTGCAGGTCAGCAAAACAAAGAAGAACATGAAAATGACACTTAGAGCACACACCAGAGCCACCAATCAACTTCCCCCCAGTAACTCCCACAGATAACTCCACAGATAAGGGGTCCTGCCCAGGGGGCAAAGGGAATGTTGTGGGCTTTTTTTCTTTCTCTTCTCATACAACACATGTCCTCTGTGGCTTGACAGAGAGCATGGCCTTATCTTTTGAAACCCTGAGTATTAAATGAGGAATTTCGACTGCAATTCCAAGCCTGCTATGAAGCTGTCAGATGTCAGTCATGTTTTATGATAAGGTAAATACGTTGTTGCACAAGACAGAAAAGAACTTTGCCCCCACATAAGCCCTCAGGTTCATTAAAGACATATTTGATCAAGGGACCTGAGCAGTGGCCTCTTAAGGGCCTTCCAAATGTACCCTGGTATCTGCCTCTTCCAAGAGCTGCTGTGATTCATTAACTTTATTTGCTCCCACCCTCCTACACATTTCTTTTGGGACAAAAGGACTCCATTTGTCTAATGCACATGAGAGACTCCTAATTGAAAGATTTCCATCAAAGAAGAAAGATCAATCCATCACTGTCCATCCCATGACATATCACATTCATTAACCAGCAGGCACATGAACTCTGGAAGGAAAACATCCAACATTTACAACCAGCAGACCAACTCCCTAAATTTGCTGGTGAGATCTGCCCTCCTGCAGAGCACGAACCTATGGGACCCTCAACATCTATTTTGGTCTTGCTATTGAAGGATGTCATGGGGGCTTTAAGCCACCTGATTTTGCTGGTCTAAGATGAAGTCCCATAAGTGCAGCTTTATCATGAAAACATACCATTTTTTTTCTGTTTTGAACACAGGACTGACCTAGAAAGAAACAATCTGAGGCTATTTATAGACGGCCTCCTGGCTTTGCAGGTGAGGGCAAGGACATTGCACTTCCACCATGATCTATCTTGCAGCCCCATCCTGTTCCTCTGAGCCTCAGGGCTCAGGCAGGTTACTGTGTCACTTGGCATGATCCTATTGTCTTAATTCCTGGCAGCAGCTCCCTGCCTGCCTCTTCCAAGATGATGGAGCTGCAGCCAGAGCTGTTCCCTTGTTCCTGCACTGGGTGTCTTGGCCTCTGACTCAGGGGTAGAGCTATTGTGATCATGCACTTGCAGGCTGGATATGCCCAGTGAAAAACAAGTCCTTTTTCTCACCAGACTTTGAGTTCTTTTACAAAGGAAGACAGATGAAAGCACTGTACGACATGTTCATTAGACCTCTGCCTGCAATTTCTAGCAATTTTTCACATAGGAGTCTTCAAAGTGACACAAAATAAGTCTCTCTGACCATCAAATCGATTATCAGTGAAAAATGAGGACAATGGCTGATTAACTCTTATTTTATGAATGGAGACATTAAGTGCAATTTATAAACAAACACAGATGTTGAAAAGAGAATTGCATGAATTCATCTCTTTCTCTTGCCAAACTAAAAAGCTAAAAATATGTCTCTTTGGACAAAACCCCAGTTTTTTCTGAGTTCAGAATGGGTGACACTGATACAATAGTCTCAGCAGATTGAGAGTACAGTCAAATAAAGGAAACCCCTGAACAATTTTAGCTGTTAGGTATCAATCAGCTTCTAACTATCTCATTTTCAAGATGCAAGCCTGGCTCCAAAGACAACTGACTTTCTGTGAGTCAGAAATTTGGAAGTCTTTTTACTGTAAATTTCTTCCTTCCCTCCAACTACAGCAGAATAAAATCCTGGAGAAAAATATGGGTCGTGGGCAGAAGTGTTCCTGTCTCCCAGCATCTTCAACACAGCACCAATACTCCATGGTCTCAAGACAAATTTTCACCTTGGAAGATCTCCCATTCTACTGCACAGAGCTTTTGTCCTCAAGATGATCCACCATGAATTTTAAACTCTTACATGCAGACTTGTCTTCCAGCTCTTAATGGAAAACACTTTCAAAACAATGTGGTTCCACAGATCTGCTGGGCTCCCTGGACTCCAGCTGGGGATCTGCTGGCCTAGCTGCTAAGTACACAGGTTTTACTTCAGGATTTAGAATTCTCTCAAGAAGAGTTAGGGGGATGAGAGAAGAAAAAGAAAGCTAATTATCTCCCTGATAGGCATCCAAATTAGTAGGTTTCATGGACAGACAAGAATTAGAAATGACATCATATTCTTGGGTTGTGGTCCTTGATGTTTGGGCAGAAAAACAGCTGGAAAACTATAGAAAGAAGGGCTAGAATAAGAGCTCAGATGACCTTGCCTTATGTCAGCGTCAGCTACAACTACTGTATTTGTAGCATTTCTCTATACTGTGGTTAGAAATTACTGCTAATGAAAACCCCATGACTTCCCCTAAAACAAATTTAAAACAAATTCCTAATGTTAAGCTGCATGGCCAGTTTGCTGGTTGCATTTGTCTTGAACTTCACCTGAATTTTTTCTACAAAGCAATAGAAATGCAAAAAGAGCTTTTAAAAATCCCTTCTTATTCCAAATGCTTCTATAATCCCCATCTAAACCTCAGCTGGCAAATCTGCAAGGACACTATGAGGAAAGTATTTTGAAAAGAGAGATTAAAGGCATTTAGCATTTTCAAGTTCAACACAGTGTTTGTGGCAAATAGAAGTTTGGAGAAGTTCTCATGGAAACATTTTCATACACTCATGTATAGACAGACTATTTAGAGACCTGAGGGGTGTATACAGACTTTGACCTTCTATTGTTAGGTTCCAATTCTGAACTGCATTTATTGTAAAGTTTTGGGTTTACTCCACAACTAGGGTGGATAGTGTTAAATAAGTGCAAAATGCCAATACTGTGTCATTAAACAGTATCCATTATTTGCAAATGACTTCTACATTAATGGGAGGATTTCCAAATTTAGCTACCACTGGTCATGAGCATGAATGCCAGCCCATTTGAACCCAGCAAGTCCATAAGGAACAAGGTATCAACATGTACTTTGAAGGGGAGATTTTCAATGTCTGAGGTAGGATCAATCTCAACTGACTTCATGCTAAACATTAAAATTATACTCCAGCTGTGCAAGCATCACCCTAGGACAAATATAAAAACCCTAAGAATCCTGCTCTCCCAACCTTTGGGGCATGACCTCCACAGAGGACAATACACAGTTATAAACATGTAATGCTCTCTTCTCTTCCAGCAAAGTAAAGAAAGAAGAGAAGGAAGGCTCCCACTCACCTACAGTCCTGCCGGGGTTTTGGGATGTACCCTGGGTAAGCACCTTCAGTGATCAGCTTGCACATCCTGCTGTCTCTGTCAGAGGGGAGCAGTGTGCTGGGCTTTACAAGCAGCCCAAGGCAGTGATCAAAAGTGTTGCGCTCTTCTGGTCCATCCTCTGTGAAGAAGCAATGGCCCAGGGCATCATAACCCACAACATCCTTCACCTGCACATAGAAAACCAAGGCCAGTGGTCAGGTTTCATGCTTCAGTCACTGCATAACATGAAGAAATGTTACAGCAATTGCACAGAGGAATCTCAGTACCCTTTTGAACTCAGGGTGTATAAGCAAAAACAAAAAATCAAGATCATTCTCTGCTCTTCAGAGCTTATAGTCTAAGCAATAACTCCAACACATAGATTTAATTAGGATTTGTCATCACCTAGGAAATGCTCATTCCATTCTTCTGTCTGCCTGTGAAATCAGAGACTGTCTTAGCATGAGGCTGGAAAACACACGGGGTGGGGGGTGATTGGAGGATGTTAGACGTTCAAATCACATCTGGGCTCATTCATCTTCACGTGGAGTTACATGAGCAGCTACATAAAATGCATCTGAAAAATGCAGCTAAGCAGAAAAAAATATTTTTTCAGGCTATCAGAGAGGCAGCAAGTTGTTTTCCAGACAGGCTGGCTTGTTTTAGGTTTGACCTGATCCTTTTTTCCAAGTTGTTGACAGAAGCTTTACTTGACCCTGAGACAAATCAGCTGGTGTTAATCAGGGCTGCTCTGGTTTTGGTTTGAATGCTAACATCAGGACACTGTTGTGTTGGACAGAACAATACCCATCACCCCACTGAAAGATCTGAGAAAACAATTTCAGGGGTAGATATGTGAATTTGAAGCCTAAGGCTAGGACTGGCTGGGAAACAACAGCCCTCAGACACACCGTGTCCAACAAACCAGTTGTTAGTGGATATGTCTGGGATATGGAAAATTAATTTCAGGCCTCCATTGGCCAGGTGAAGTGATGGCTCCCCCAGGCTGTCTATTCACTCTTCCCATCAGCCATCAACCAACTTGGACTTAGGAAACCCTCCTGGCAAAGCTTATCCTGGCACCAGTGTGTTCTTACAAATGTTTCTGATGACACAGTAATGACCAAGGGGCAAAATACGATATTAAAGAGAAAAAACTTTCTGTTGCCATTGAGAGACCTGGGTGCTGAAGCACAAGAACTGCTTTTTTAAACAGGCCTGAGACTCCTCTGTCCTTCTCACACCTCCTTCTCAAGGTAAGAAGCATCAATTAAAAAAAAAAAAAATCCCAGGACCACTGTTGAAATTATTACATATAAATTTTCATATAAAAAAGAACACTTTGTTTGCCAAATCTATTACAAGCTTACATCTGGGCACACATCTATTATGTATCATCCATGTTCCAGTGTAAATACTCAAATCTCTGAACACAAAACATCACAGTAAATTAAACACAGCTAAAATGACCTGCATTCCTTTAAACTACTTCACTGGAATTTATGGGTAATTTCTCCTATCTAATTATATGAAAGCTTTTGTAAGGTTGAGGCTTCTTGATTAAGGTATAAAACTAAATATGTAGTCCTTGGAAGCATGAGCTGTTGAAATTGTAAGGGTTTTCAGGGCAGGAGAACATTTAAGGAGAATGATCTATCTTCACAAATTTTCCAACACATAGTGAAAGGCTTAATCACAGAGATGTCAGAAAATGACACCTAAATCTATTGTGCATATTGGAAATACACAAAAGAAATGGTGCTGTGACATTTAGATGATACAAAAGGTTTCCTTCAAGAAATGTAAGTGGAAAAGAGAGGAGAGGCACTGGCAGAGGGGCTCAGAGACAGCAAATGCCCATTGTTCTTGTAGCTCATCCCAGAAAGCCCAGAGAACAAGGAGCAACCAGTTGGAGACCTGGACCCTAATGTATTTGTCAGTCTCTGTTTGATTAATTACTTTCCCCGTATCTCATCTCTCAGTCAGCTCTGACCTGGTTTCCTCTCTGCATTTTCATGCGTAAGCCCAGTTCTGAAATTCTTGGATAGCAAAGAAGAGGCTTGTCCAAAATAATTTTTCTAATAGATTTAATTTTTGATTTGATTAAAACATTCCAAATAGTCTATATTTCTTTAACCGAGAGTAAGTTATGGACAGATAATGCCCTTCGTGGCAAAATAACTGCTGTATGCTATAGTTGGATAACTAACAGCAGATAGCACTGAATGGGTTAGACATCAACCTCTTGTTCTATGAAGTTCAGCTCACCCTTGAATTCTTCCAGACTGTCTATCAAGCTCCATTTAATTTTCCTCCCCAGTAGTTGTTTCTATTTTAGCTTGCACCCTGGGATCCAGCGGAGAGAGAGGGAATGAGAGCAAAGTTTCATCCCTGGGATTGCAGTGGTCTAACTATGTGGTTTTATGGGCAAAATATTAAAGAAAACAGTGGGTAATTATTGCATTGTTCAGACAATAATTGTGGTGAGAAAGGAATTTCTACAGATTTGTTTCCAGAAGGACCCTCTGTGCCTTCCAATGAACACAAATATGCAGACAAGTGCAAAATAGCCCATCAGTGTCAGAGAGGTGATGTTGGGATGGTGACTTTTAGCACACTCTGTGTGCCCATAGAAAAACATTCCTGTCATCAGAAATAACCAGACACTCATATCTCTTGGTGTTTTCAGTATGAGTATCTCCAAAGTGGTGTGAGAAAAGCAATAACAGCAAAGCAAGCAGGGAAGCCTATGTGTAAATTACCAGCCTGCTCTAATGACACTTACAAATAACTGATACCCCTCTCTCATTTGCTGAAGCATTTGAGTAGATACTCAGCTCATGCAAGAAGCCCCTCTAAAGCCAACGAATTAATGTCAAGGACATCAGTAAGTGCTGTGCTGAGGTTTAACAGCCCAGCTAGATTTTTGTATGGTGACTTCCAAAGTGTGGTCTTTGCACATCACTGAGGCAGATCTTCCCCTATCAAAGCGTGCTTTGGATCTGCCTCATCTCAGAGGGAATTAATATTACCTGGGGAAAGCTGGAGCTCACAGCTGTTGGCACAAATTGTGTCCATGCATGTAGAAACAAGCAGCATTGCCCAAGTAAGAAGATAACAGGCAACTAGGAAATGTGTAGAACAACAACTATAATCATCAGAGACCCCCGTGGGTGTCTAGGAATATATCTGGAACAGGAGGAAGAGGAAAGGAAGGAAAACAGATGAGGAGACTGTGGCGGCATCACCTGGTGAATCAGGGCATGGAGCTGCTGACTGCAGATGTCTATCACAGAGCAATGAACAACACCTAAGTGATGCAACCTTTGGAGCACATCTTCTGTGATTCAACTTTCACAGGGGGCTTTCTTTTTCAGCTGTCAGCAATGACGTTACAGTTAAAATAAAAACTAAGTAAACCATTATGATTAAAATCTAGTGAACATTTGATAAACAGTAATCAATAGGGATTAAATTATGGACTAACATTTTCAGATTGTAAATTCTAAAGTCTGGGATTTCTCTTGGGTGTCACGTCATGGAGGCAAAACATAGTAATGTAGGGATTCGTGGTTGTTGAGTAACAGCAAAAGAATCAAGCTGCTTTCATCAGCTACATCAGTTTGTCTAAATTTCATCACACTGTCTCAGCTGGAAAAAGCCTGAGCTCATGGATGCCCATGACACAGACCCCCTATGGCACAGCTCAGAAAGCAGAAGAGATACAGCTATTTCCAAATGCTCTATGTGAACCCATCCATCTGACTGATAAGAAGAATGCCTGAATCTTTTTGTTTGGTTTGGCAAGTATTAATCAAGAGGGAATGGAGAACTCACATTAGACCCAGAAGCAGGGTTTGAGCTGGTCTGAAGCTCACCAACAGCTGGGCAATATGGGGCCACTGATAACAGCCCATAGTAATGTGGCACATGAATCCTGCAACTCTGTCCTTCCACTTCACACATCAATTGTATCTTGTGTCCCCTGTATTTTGAATTGGGAAGATGCCACATGGCCCTGAGTACTTTATATAATTCACATCTTAGAGTGTCTTTTTTCTTCAGAAGTTGTGCTCATTTGGTAGGTTTTTGGGACCACGTTATAAACTTAGAAGGACAGAGGTCAAACCCCAAACCTCAGATTCATAAATAGCAGATAAAAACTGCTCTGCTTCTGGAGTACAATTACAATGCTCTCCCTTCAACTTCTGTGCATTTTAATTATGCCTGTGATTTTCCCTTCCACTGTTGCCTCTTTTAGAGGTTGTAGCCTGCAGCCCTTGCCAAAAGGAAGTCTGTAAGATGAAGCCTTCGCTGTGCTAGAGTCAGAAGAGGAAGTATTCATCAGCCAGTAAAGGGCAAAAATAATGTTTTAGCTAGGTGCTGAAAGTAAATGTTACATCCCAAAGAAGTTCTAGGATAAGACAAATTCATCAGAGATGGCATAAGAGTGAGAATGAAGAAAGCCTTGGGGTAATGTGCTCATATCCGGGATGCTCAGTAGGGTAGCTGCATCCCTAATTTCTGCATCCTTATCCCAAAGAAGATGTCAGCCCTACATCTGGGAAGAATCTGAACATGTTCCTGCTATCTCTAGTGTGCTGCAACTTGTCACATAAGCAAAGTAATATTAGAGGACTTCTTGTTTTGGAGAGTGACTCTGACAAATCAGAGCTCTGTGAGCACTTAGTGTTGTGAGCATCATTGCAAACACAAACTTTTATGACAGGGAAGATGAAGCATCCTTAAACCTTCTGATTATCCTCTTTAAATAGCAAGCTGTCTGGCTAGAGATAAATCCAACTACCCATTAGAGATGGGCTGGTCTGCAGACACTGTTGCACACAGACAAACACTCTGCTTTCTCTGAGTCACACACAGCTGACAGTGCCACATTGGTGGCCTCCCTTTTAATGCAGGTTGAAATTTGCCTAGAATATACACCCATATAAATCAGGATGGGGAGAGTCAGACACTACCTCAAACAATAAAACACACAATCCTGCAATAATTAAGCTGTACTTATGCTATGAAGAAATATTTTGACTAGTGCCTTGATTGCTAAAGTAGACTACAGGCTTCTTACCAGCAAACCATTGGATCCATGGACTGTGACACAGCGTGAGAAGGTGTGGTGGATGGAGGCATCCTTCACATATGTTGGAGGGTCATAGCCTCCTTTCTGATCCACATCTCCAGCCATATGAAAGTGAATTGGGTAATGTCCCATTGTCTGCTGGCCCATGTATTTCAATTCTAGACCTTCAATGTGAGTAGCCTTAAAATACAGGCCAATCTGAAGAAGAACAGAACATCAGTCAAGAAAAACAGAAGGCTGTTGAAGGCAGGAAGGAGGGGGAACATAGGAATAGAGAGATTTATTGTGTGGGAGTGTATGGCTACAGGGTAAGGGAACAGAGTTGTGGTGGCTAAGGGGACAGTAGCTGCTCTGTAATGCCACTGCTGGTGCCATGGCTACATTTAACTTAATTTTAGAAGGAAAACCCCTTGTACTTCAGTCAGTTGGATTAAAATCAAACTCCATGACTGAGCACCACCAAATCCTGGGGAAAACTGGGATCAGTATCTCTGACTGACTGAGCACCTGCCCAGCTGCCTGAGCAGTGTTTGCAGGGATGTGAGGTGCAGTTCAAAGCCAAGGGACAGGCAGCAGGGGTGGATCTGCTGCACTGTGGGGAGAGGCTGTTTGCTCAGCAGCTGAAATCCTTTCCTGGCTTCCTCAATATGTGAAGGTGTGGCTGTGCAAAGGCAAGTGCAAGGCTAGAGCCCTACCTTGATGTGTCCCCCAAAGGTGTCAAAATCAAAGAAGGAGCATAACTTGCTGCTGTACTCATAACACTGCTCCTCCATCTCGCCCATCACCACGACGTTGCGGCTCAGCAGCCCCACTTCTCCCCGCATGTCCACACCATCAACAACTTCACCCATGTGGAGGTATGCTGCTTTCCCTAAAAGAACAAGATCCAGTTTCAGGGTTACTCTGCCAACACTGCTGGTTTCCCCTTGTGCTTCCTGTGGTAGAGATGGCTTGATAATGAAAGGAGGAACTGAATCAGCAAAACCTGTTAGCCAACTCCTCAAAGGAAAGGAGGCTGGAGCACAGGTGCCACCCAAGGTCTTGCTGAGATATTTGCAACAGAGGAAGTGGGATTTTTGGTCTGCAGGTTGCTTCATTTAGCCAGGGAGTTAAACCAATGGTATGTTAGACAAAACATGTTTCCTCCCCTGGAAAAGAACTTCAATCACTCCAGAATGTTGTACTTTGGATAACAATCAGCTGTGTAGGAACATCCAATACAAAGCAAAGTGATAATGTCACTACTGAGGAGTCTAAATCCCTAAGGTTAGCACAGGACTTCCTATAGTGAGACATAGGTCCTAAAGCAGAGCTCACAGGTGAGCATTGGTCTGATCCTCCCAACATCATGGTTGTTAATCTGTGCAAGAAGAGGACAGGAAAGAAAGCCTTGTAGCATAGGACAATTACACCCCCTCATTCAGCTTGTGGGCTGCAAAACCTCCTTGTGCCTGCAGTCCTTAACCTCTCTGTCTGAAACTGATGGATCCTGCAGGTGTTCAGCTTGCTTTCAAGGCTTCCCTCTGCCTTGATGTAGTCAGTCAACAAGATCATGCTATGCTATGCTATGCTATGCCACATCTCACTTTGCCAAGCCAGGCTGCTGAATACCCCCTCCACACACACACCTGGCTCCATGGAAGGGTTAAAAGCACAGAAAGCCTTCTCTGGCCTGATCAGAAAGTGGTGAAGCCCAGGCAGTACGGATGTCTAAAAAGCAAAACAATCTCTTTGCTGTAATTTCATTCAAACATATTCATACTCCCTCCTTCCTTCCGTGGCTTTCTGCAGAGAATGCAGTTGGGAAAAGGTTTATCTTACTGACTACATTCTGTATTATTCCAGTAAAAATAAGTAATAAACTCTTTAAGTAAACACTGAGCTGTAAGGAATGCTACACTTGCATGTATTTAATTTCAATGGAATCGGTCAAATCAGTAATTAGAAACAAATGGGAAGCCTGGCTATTGCTGCAAAGCACTTTATGCTTCACCAGAGGTGCCAAGTCAAGGGGCGGATTTTGAACACCAAAACAGTCTTATTTTTAACCAAAACACAATGCTTTGACATTGCAACAAAGATAAGCAAAAGCCATTCACTCTCTCCCTCTCCTGGAGCTGGGAGCAGTGTAATTTGATGGCTACGTCTCACTCCAGGAGCAGTGTGTTCATGCTCCTATGTCTGCCCTCTGCCTTCACACCTCAAACTTCAAAACAATGTAATCATTTGAAAAAAACACCGTTAACTAGAAGAGTGGTGATGGTGGGACAGGTGGATGTTTTTGCCTGGGGTTGAGGTGGGAAGATGAAGCTCTGCCAAGCTCCATGCTCAGCCCCAGAAATGAGGAGCTGCAGGGGGCCATGGGTTTTTCCCTTGCCTGCTTTGGCAATTACCACCCTAGAAAGGCAAAGGGCCATTGGCTTTGAAGCCAATGAGACTCACCATGTGTGTGGCCAAAACCAGATCCTGGCTCCAAAAAACAACTTCACTTCCCTTATTTATATACATTATAAAAGTCACTGCTGCTGAGTATCCTCCACTGTGCTGGATCCTTGAGTGAGCCTGCTAGGTAACACAGTCTCTCATGATGAAACTGTTTTTAAGCTGTCTTTTTTCATTTTTCCCCTGGAGCTGACCTTTCCTTGATTTACTGAAACGCAGGAAGAAGTTCAGATAATCATAAGAACATCCTATTTCAAGCCACATCTCCAGGATTTGTAGCAGTGAAATTAGAGAGGCGGTTTTGTTATTCATGTGCTGAGCTCTAGAATAATAAATGTCATGCTTGCATGTATTTAATTTAATTTAACACCAGTCCAGACATGCAAAACAGCATAAGCACTGACAGGAATGTTAAATACAGACTAACCAGTTTCTAAATATAACTTCTTGGGTGCATGTTTTTCACTTTGTACTTTTGCTGACTTGACTTGCTTGGAGATAAAGGGAGCGAGAGATAGAAAGCAATACCCTTCCAATATAAAAGTGGATTTTGAATAACAGAACCTCTAACAGAGTTTTGAAAAACAAATCTCTCCTCAAGGCAGTCAGAAATCCAAGATCCCTGTGGCAATGGGGCTGTGCTCCTGAAACAACAGCTCACGGGAGAGAAACCCTGGCACAGGAGCCCTCAGGTGCTGTACATGCTTGCTGGACACCAGCACCCAAGGGTCTGGGAGCACCATGACAGGAGGCACCTTGAAGGGTACCAGAGGGGCATGTTTGGTGATGGCCATGAGAATAAAGCAACTAAAAGTTGCCCTATGTCAAGTACAGGGAGTTCACATGGAGACAGGAGATGCAAATTTGAAGTTAGGCTACTCATAGGCAGCACATGGAGCCTCCTTTCTGGCCATGGGCAAACCCAAGCCAAGGGTTTGCAAGCTGGCACTACAGTGGGCTGATACTGTGCTTTGGATGTGGGAGGCATGTGTCTACTTCTTCAATATCAAAGCTGATGTCTATGATTGCCCAATGACTAACAAGCCCAGCAGCTGCCGATTCACTGTCTCCTCCTCTGTGCTATTTTTTGCTTCATGGACACATGTTGCCTCACCAGAAAGCTAAGCTTGTGCCATGCCATAATCTCAACCAAACACAGCCTCACACTGACACACAGCATGTTTTCCAGCAACAGCTGATGGACTAGGAAAAGCTCCCTGGGCTTTCTGCTCTATTCGTCATTTCATTGCCTCAAGTCATCAAAATGTAAATTCATGGGGAAGAACTTCAATGTGTGGGTTTCCCTGGTAGAAGTCTTGATTCAGCAAAATATGAGCACATTTCCATACTTATTATTCAAGATAGTGACTATTAAAGCTGCCAGTTGCTGGTCAGGTTCAAGGTAATTATTAAAGTATGCCTTAAGATAAGCAGAAGTGATCAAGGGGATGCTTATGTCAACATAACAACTCAGAGCGGAGTGTCTCTGAACTGTACAAAGGTTCAGGAAAACCTGCTGTACTTGAAACTAGTCATAAAACCTGGATCTCAGGCCTTAGCATACCTAAGAAGGGTAGAATTTTTAAACTATTTCAGATGCTACAGATGTGGAAGGGTGCTCAACTCTGGCAAGCCACACAGACATCTCTTAAAACTCTCCCAGGTACACTCATGCACTTGAAAATGCGTTGTCTCTAAATGACACAAACTGCTAAATCTTCCTTTCAGAACCAAAATAGGCACTTGAAGGTCTGGATTTAGTGAATATAAAGAAGAGCTAAGCTGCTCCTGAATTAATTTTTTTTCTCTAAAGATGCTTTTTTTCTCCTTCAGGCTCACTACTGTTAAGATCTTCTCTCTCATGGTCTTTCAACATTCCCTAAACAAGTATTTTCAAAGAAATGTGAAACACAGACTTGCCTGGTCAAACCATGTAATCCAGTGGCAGTGAATCCTTCAGGGCATCTTTGAAATCAGTGCAGCTCATTGCAGATGCCAGCCCAGGCCTCGGTCAGATTTAGCATCTTTGCCAACCATTTGTCATCACTGGTGGTAATGCCCCAATTGCTTATATTTAATAACCAACAAATGTTCACATGGGCATCCTGTCAAACCCTCATTATTCTGAATTATCTTGATGGGGTTTGCAATTGCATCGCTAAGCCGCAAGCAGCACAGCTTGGTTTGGGCTGAGCTGACCAGCTGCTTGAGTCACACAGTACAACATGATCTCTTCAGGAGAAAATATTCCTTGAATTCACAAATTTTACATGGGAAATTAAGTTTCCAGTAAAACGACAGAGAGCAGAAAGGATGCAGAGAGCAGAAAGGATGCTCCTCTCTAAGGAGCTCAGCACTAAGTAAGCCTTTTTGTGACAGGTTCCCACTGGGTAACTCATCCTCTTAAAGAACTTCATCTCTTTTCTCCTTCAAGATCTTGGTTTTCCCCCACAGAGTTTTTCCTCATTTTATCCTGGCATATCAGTTCTTGCAGCTGGGATAGTAAGATTAGGCAGGTCTGGTGGACAAACAGAACAAATCCTTCCTTAAATCAGGCTCAAACTCAACCCTTCCGAAGTGCTATGTAAAATTGAGTTTGTTTCTTTCAACTCTGCCTCTAGGCTGTCACAAAGGGTCATTTCATGACATTTCCTGCCCAGCCCTCAAGCACAGGGCTGCCTCAAAAAAAGTTTCTGGCAAGTTACAGCCAAAAGGATGCCAACTTCTGAATAGAACCTCCCAAATCTCTAAGAGTATTTCAATTTTGACAGCAGAGTATCTTCCTCCACCATTACAGAACAAGGTGAATGCCAAGACAGGTTGTGAAGTCATTATACAACTAGTTAAAGGCATTTTTAATTCAAAGGTCTCTGCATGAACAAGATCACAGTGAACTCGGTATCTCTATATGTAGTACTCACAATGTAATAAGCAAGTTCTAAGATGTGTGCTTGTAATGATAGATTCACTACTATAATTGGGATAATTGGAGTAATTACTCCCAGCACAGTTAGTTTTTTTCATACTGAATCAGGAGCATATAGGAGCAACAAAAGAGCACTTCATCATTTTTGTTCCATGGTGAAACTTATCAGCATTCATAGCAACTTCATACAGAGCAACTGAGATGCAGATAAGACTTGTTTCCCAGGGAAACTAGACAAAACACTTGATCTTTCCTACTATCCAGTTCTATCATAACAACACAACCCTTCCTTCCTTCCTCCTTCCTCCCTCTGCCCTGTGCAGTTGTCCCTCCCCAGGCCTTGTGAAGTTGGAGGATCAAACAGTTTTAATCTGTTCCCACAGAGAAAATAATCTAGGCATGAATATGACAAGCAAAAAAAAAAAAAGTTAAAGGAGGCAAGAGGAGGAAAAAAGTTCCATTTAAGTGCACAAATGTTTGATAGGAAACAGGACCTGCAGAGCCCAGTCTTCATTCAAACTGGAGGAGCAGCAGTTAGAATCACAGTATCATAGAATAGTTTGGGTTGGAAGGGACCTTGAAGATCAAGTTCCAAACTTCCTGCCATAGGCAGGGACACCTCCCACTAGATCAGGCTGCTCAGTGCCATGTGCAGCCTTGCCTTAAACACCTCCAGAGAGATTCCTCCTTCACTTTCTCCACTGAGATTTGCAGAAGCCCACATTCAGGCACCTAAAGCCTCCTAAAACCTGATGAGAATTCAGTATTAAATCTTCTAAGCTGTTTTGAAAAGACCAGCTTCTAATCAATCCATTTCTAGCAAGTACAAGCTCTCAGCAGGAAGTATCAAATATAAATAGGACATGAGCTAACTAATGAGTTTGACTTATTTGGCACAATGCACTAAACCATGTCTATTAAAATATTATTAAACGATGAGCGCATCAATTATAATTAAACCTTGGTATGCCAAGTGGCTGCCCCACCAAATTGTCTGTCCACAAAGCAAGAGTGACTGACTGACTTTTTTTAAACAAAGAGGCTCTTAAGTAGCTAAGACATGACATTTAGGCTTTGTTTATTAAAAAAATAAGGAAAGGAAAAAATAAAGATAAAAAGGAAAATAAACCCTCATGGCTAGGAGTGGTTTTATCATTTGTCTTACAAAGGGCAGACTTCTGGAATTTTCAGCTGCTAAACCAAAGCTCTTAGGAAAATTAGACCATTCCCTCACTACCAATGACATCTCTCTCCAAGATGCTGTATACAGACACATGTGAGCAGAAGTTGCTCTTTTCAGGAGCAGCAAACCAATCTTGACTGCCTCACACAGGAGAAGGCAGGCAGACCTTTATCACAAATGTCTTCTGCAGGCAATGGAGGGTGAGAGAACACAGCCCTGCAGGCTGTGCAGGGGCAGCCAGGGGCTGAGGCTGGAGGCCAGCCCACTGCTTGTCACCATGCCTGAGCCACTGGCACAAATAAGGCTGTATGTAATGGTGGGATGATTAATTAAATCCAACAAATCTCATCAAAGTCAGAGCTCAATCATGAGGGGTTCACACATACACCTCCATGTTGAGGTGGGTTTTAGTGTGAGTCAAGATCTCAGCACAGTCTCATTCACATCATCCAGTGATGAGCACACCTTAGAACCCACCACTGTGATACTTCCACCCACTTGTCAGGGCAGAGCTGTGCAGACATCGTAGAGGGGAGAAGGCATGGAGGGCACCCACCCCCTGCCTCATTAGAGCTTCTTAATCTGGTTAATTGCATCTCATGGCACAGGGCAATGGATGAAGTTACACAATGGCTGGGCACAGAGCTACTCAGGAACCTCCTTCTCCTAAGGCCAGGGGAGATCTCAGTCTTTCCCTGTTTCTATTTCATCTGGACTGAACTTAGAATCAGGCAGATTATTTGACTTTCTAGTTTAAAAGTGCTGTTGTTACAAGAAAGTTGGATGTGATTTTTATTACTGGACCAGATTTCACCCTGATTTATGTAATCAGTGAAATCCCATTGACGTCAATGGAGTTGCCTGGATATAAGTAAGGGCAGACTTTGGCCCTGGTGTTCATGTCATTTGTGGTAGTAAAAGGAATGTCCTAATTCTCCTAGAGAGTAATTGGAGACCAGGAGCACAATTACTTTAACAAGTGTTTCCACTGCTTCTTTACTTGAAATTCACATGAACTTTTTTGTTGGTTTTAACCCTTTGCTCATTTCCTTAAATTTAGATGTCATTGTTACAGAAGAAAAACATAATTACAGGAATTTCACAGACCCTTTAGATTAAGGGAAGTCTAAGAGAAATACTCCTCTGTCTTCTTTATTTTTACTGATGATCTTCCAAGATGATCTTCATGATGTAGCCTGCATCACACCAGTCTGGTGCAGTTTTTCCAAGAGCTCAAAAGTTGCTCAAGAAAAATATTCAACTTGGACATGTGTCTTCTTTGAAAGTACTAGTCATTTTAAGTCATAAGTCTGTGATACATTCAAACTGTTTTTCTTGGCTTGATGAACATTTCTTTCAGGCCATCCAAGAATGAATGGCTAGAGACTTGTGGAGAGACAGTTGCCAAAGGAAGATAATGGTGTAGTAGCTCATTTCACTGAACTAACCAAACTCCCGGGTGCATTGGGTGTTCCAAGAGCCCTCATGGTTTCTCAGAAAGATTTTACTGTAAACGAAGACAAAACCTCTGCCTAGTAGCAACCACTGCTGCACAAGCAGAAGGTAACCTAACATGCCTGATTTGCCACCAGGAAGATGTTACCTTTGACATACAGCCTCAGCTGTTACATACTTTTATACTGTAAAATAATTTTTGCTTTTGTCAATTTAAGCAATTAATATTTCATCATCTAGCTACAAAAGAGGCAGTTCATATGGTATTTCTGTCCTATTTACCACTGTGCCAAGATCTGGTTCTTGAAGTAAAAGGTCACTTCCCAGACTCAGGTGGAGAAGGAAATCTCTTACCCGGGGTTTCACTTTTATGCTTATACCAGTAATAGTCTGTGTTTCTTCATGGCTATGCTACTTAATTGGAGCCAGAATCTGGAGGCCACTTTGTGATCATCCCTCTGCAATGTCTTTTCATCAAGAGAAATTTGTTCTGGATTTGAACTGATCAGCTTCAAGAGAAAGATGTTGCTACCCTGAAAAACAGCTTGGACCAAGGCAGGAAGCATCTGACCAACTGCATATCCCTTAGAGCTGTGGCTCAGGACAAGCCTCTGGCCATGTTTGCTTAATACATCACCTCCAAGCAATGCTGTCTAGAGACACAGTAAAAGAGAAACAGTAGCTTCAGTAGTACAAAGCAGTATTTTTAAAATTCAAGATTACTGCTCATGTTAAATATAACTTTCTCCAGAAAGCCACCCTCACATTACCTCAGAGCCTCACAATCTCATAGTCTCCTCCTGCCCTTGCTAGCTCTTCACACCAACTGCACTCATCTGCTTTCTACCAAGTGATGCATTTTCAAACCCAGCCATGTAAAACTGAGCATTTCAAATACACAACCTGGATTTGTTTCTTTTAAATAAAGACATCCATTCAATAGTGTGACTGGGGACAAAAAAAAATACTGGAGTCAGCCATGAAAAGGGAAGGTAAGAAGGATCCAGACAACCAGACTCAAGCTGGAATCATAGAAACACCCAGTTTGGGACCTTTCATTCAGATCATTGAGTCAAACCATCAGCCTAACTCTGTCAAAAGACCAATACTAAACCGTATCTCCAAGCATCTCTCTTTCATCTCAAGTAAGAAAGGAATATTCCCAAAAGCATGTAAAAACAAGCCATCATATTTAGGCATCTTTCAAACCTTTGCAGCTCCTAATGGAGCTCCCTCAGTGCAAATGACAGATTTTGGGTACTGTGACACCAGCAGAACAAGATGAAGCACCTTACCTGCCACCTTGACTTGGGTGGGTCTGCAGGCTGGGCAGGGCAGGACTTGGAACTCCTCTGCTTGGTACATGGAGTAGTCAGTGCTTGCAACCACCAGCCTGTCTCCAGGCTCCCATGAGCTCACGTCATCCACCAGATTCAGGACTGTGCTGTTCACATTGGTGTCAATGATTACTGTAAGCTTTGGTTTCACTGAAAAGCCAAAATGGAAAGATGGAGAATGCAGTTAATCTTATAAAAAATGCTTACTCTTTATTTATTGATTTCTTTCCCCCCCCCCCACCGGAACACCACCAAAAATGACGATTTCTTCATTGAACAACAAATAGTTAACTCTTCCAAACATGCCTTTTTCTGGCTTTGACTTGGAAAGCAAGTGAGTAGGATGGTGTTTTCCTTCAGTTCCAGGCAGGTGAATTTTCCACTAGCCTGGGACTAAAGTGAAATGTAGCTTTTAGTGGCTCATTGCACCACACCCGCCCAGCAGCAGCCCCTGTGGGTGCAGGGCACTGTTGTTTACTTCAGCCCAGTGGTCTTTAGTGTAATGACAGCTTTTTCCAGCAAAACACCCATCTTCCACCCTCCTTTTCCCACTTGCTGAGTGCTACATAATCCTAATGACCTGTCTAATGACCAGGTTAGGGACAGTGGTGTTGAAATTAGTGCCTACAAAAGAAAATATTACTTTCAAAACCTGTTTTCTTTGCACACTCTGATTGACAAATCACACCTCATCCCAAAATGCTTTACCAAAAGCCAAGATATTTACAGGAAAGGACTTGCCAAGCATTTGCCAGAGCCTTGCTGGGTGTTTAAGCCACCACCCTGTTGCCTCTGTTAGCGCTCAGGAATTTTTCCAGAGATAAATCTGTTTTATCTGTGTTTGTGTCAATAGCCCAGCTGAATTTTTAGCTTAGGGAATTACTCAAGTTTTCTTGCACCAAATGAGAGATTTTCCCTGGTCTGGCTTTCAGACACAGGGCACATACCAGATCTGCCACACAGGAACCGTACTCTGTAGTTCTGGCAGCCCTCGCCTGTCTGGTCCTTGCCATGGCACAGAAACCTGTAATCGTGGCCATTTTTGTAGAAAACCTCTGTTGTTAAATTAGCTCCATCAAGTGTCATTGCCTAGAATGAGAATAGAAACATGAAAGAGGTGATGCCTTTAGGTGAACAAGTTTCACCACAACATCAATGACAGCAGAAGATGTTTTTGGGAGCTGCACAATAGTTGTGGAACAAAACATGGTGGCTGTTACGTGGCTGTACTCCCCAGCCAGCACTCCAGCTGGTGCTCAGACTCAGCTATTTTATCCCAAAGCTGCATGGATCATTGCTAGGCGCATGCGTTTCTTCAGTTTCTATATTAAGACCATGTGCTTTTTTGGTAGGACTATTCTGAGCATCTCTAGCATCTGCCTTGAGGCAGAAGAACACACCAAACACAGATGCTTGTACCCAAATGAACCTCTTCATTCTGCTCATTCCATTGCTTTTGGCTAGGCAATGGCTGAACCTCACAGAAGTAGGCGGTAGGGGTCTTTTTTCTTCTTTGCATGGATCAGTGTCTGTCTAAGGAAAAGAAAGAAGCTGCTGCAGTACCCATTGGTCCAAAAGGACCAAAAAGAGGTGGCCTTCTGTCATATGAAAGTAGCAGCCTGTAGAGCTGGCTTGACAAAAAGGGTGGTATCATACCACGGAGCAGTGTGACATGTAGCTTCTCCTGGGTTCCTGCTGGGGCAATGTCACCCCTCAGGGTCATGTGAAATTTCACAGTCCTGCTCTATAGCTTGCAATTCACTTTCACAAAAACACAAAGAATTGTGCTGGGCAATCCAAATATCACCTGCATTCTGACAGGGCATCAGGAGATGCACCACCTTTCAGTGGTTGTAATTCTCTCACTCATGACAATCTTCCTTATTAATGCACACAAACCCCTCTCCTGTATAGGATTAGCACCGTCAGCTGAAGGAATGTGCCTCTGGCCATGCTGCACTTCTGTTGTTATCATCATATCTTCAGTTTTCCTGTATGCAGCGTGGCTGGAGCAGGCCAGCTGCTGTAAATCACCCAAACTTTATGAAAGCAATGAGCAAGACCAGATTACACTACCTGAGGATTTGCCCTAAGATCTACAGGATAAACTGAAAAATGCTGTCTTGCTTTTATTAGACATGGGAAAAAAAAAAAAAAAACAACTGCCATTTAACAGAAGAGGAAGAGAGATTTGTCTCTTGGACAGAAGAATATCTCTCTTGTATCTCTTTGAGTATGTGTGCTGGAAAGGGCTGTATAACAACAAACATCTGACCTCTGTTTTGAACTAAAAGTTGTCACTTCTAATATATGTATCTGGAAGGAGAAATGAATGAGGATTTACTAAGTCCTGGCAGAAAATTATAGGGTAGTTTTTTCCTTTCTGTTCAAAAGGAGATTCTTTATAAGATCTAGCCCTGGAAACTTTCACTCATGCTGTCAGCATTCCCATTTGCTTCAATAGCTGCATTCTTGTGAATGGGGACAACTCCACTGGTTCAAAGTATGCTGGAGCTTTAGGTTCAGCCTCTCACAGATACGAAGCCTTTTATTGTCTTCTGCTAGGCACTGCTTCTGCTGTAAGTTGTTTTACCAGGTATGTACCACTATATGGTGAACACATGCAGAGAATCCTTGGGTTTTGCTTTTTTTTTTTTTTCTTTCATCCTCTAGGAGGATTTTTCCAGTCTCAGAAAAGCCATATGATTTCTCCTCAGCATTCTGGCCCAATGGCTTAATTACAATGTTTAGCCCCAACCATAAATCAAATTTCTTTCCACAGAGAAAAAACAATGAACTCCAAGCAATGGCTGTAAGCTCAACAATGTTTTTTTTCCAGTCTACAACAACTGGTAGCTACACCATCTCATTACTTATTGTGATTAATTTTTTAGGCAGGTTGAGTTCCAAGACCACTTAAAAATTTTGAAATTTTCATGTGTTTTTTTCCTTTTAATCTTCCATCAGGGAGTCGTATATTTCATGATAGCATCTGTGCAGTCCATGATCCCATCTGTACTCCTTTTCATGACAGAAGCCAGAATTTACTGGAAAGAGGTTAATTCTATAAACTTTTGTCCCAGAATGCTAAAAGAATAAATACCAGATCTTCTTGGCTATTTCTTAGAGCAGTAAAATAATCAGTGTCTTTTATTTAGAAACAAAAATTACTGATAAGCACGATTATTTAGGAGTTCAGTGTCAGTCCAAAGAGGACTCGCCCCTCTAAAGCAAATAATCAGCCTACCTGGATGTCAATGGGTTGCCTACAGATCTTATCAGGATGAGCAGCTTTGAAGTCAGAAAGCTTCTCCATGTCCTTAGATCTTGCTTTATCAGGTTTCTGGAACCACTCTGTCCATTCTACATCTGGAGACAAGTGCAAACAAGGAAAGTCATTCGAAAGTCAAGCTTAATGAATGCAGCAAAAACACATGAAGCATAATATGATCTCAGATATCATTCACAAGCTTCTTCACTGATGATCTGATTCCTGCCTCTTCCTGCCATTCTGTCAGCTGCTCTTAATGATGCTGTGAAGTGTAACCAGCCAAGGAAGAGGGGATTTATTAAAAGCTGCATAATTGGATCATTATTAATAGGTATGGATTTTGGATCTGGATCTTCCTTAGCTGCCTTTTCTGATCTTCAGCTCAAGTTACAACCAGTTAGCCTATGTTGCCTGAAACATGGACATGATGACTATGCAGTCAAAAGAACTAAGAGATTGTGTACGATCTCTTAGATCATAAGAGATGGAATTTCACACCCCATGCAGTAAAGGAAAAAGGATCCCAGTTATTCAGGGAGTCCTGGAGAAAACTGGGGAAATCTCTGCATGTTCTCCATTTAGCGGTGGTGTAAATAGCAGCTAGTGGGTGCACTCTTACCAAATGGAAAAGAATTGCAATAAAAGGGATGATTCTACCACCCAGTTAAATGGCACAGAGACCTCTTACCTTGAACCCATTCGCTAGTTGAAGAGACATTAAAATGTTCTCCATTCTCAGCTTTGAACAGTTTGAATACTTTGGCCGCAGCTGATCCTTTGTGACCTGTAAAATGTAAACAGCAGTAAAATCACTGAATGCAATTGATAGCAGGCAGAACTGAAAAGGTGATGGCCCACATGTGTGGTTGTGTATCTTGGCTACACTTTCCAGAATTAGCCCTGCACAGCTTCCAGAAAAATTTACTGATCTTGGAACGAGGCTTCAGACATTTTTATAACTGCTTGGATAAGCAGGAGGAAAAATCTTCAAAAATCAAGAGAGGATGAAAAATAATGATTTGTAATATATTGCTATTTTTATTTGATGTTGTAGCAATCCTTGCTGTTAGCTGCTCTTGAAAATGTCATGAAAAGGCACAGCCTCAAAAATCTTCAGCTTGCAAGAATATGGTTTTGTGGGAGTATTTGAGGTTACCAATGCAGGATAAACTGATTAAATTTTCAGCTGGTATGAACGGGGTTTGTTCCACAGTTTGTATCAGAAAGGCAGAGCCTGAGCTCAGCAGAGCTACATAAATTTACACTAGGGCAAGATCTCAACTTTTAGCTCAAGGTTTGGATAACCTAGGTTATACCCCACTCAGCTGCTTCAGCTGCATTAATGGGAGGAAGCAATTCATACAGAGAGTATTCAATTAAACAAATACAACCATCTATTGCTCACAGCTTGGATGTAAGGCAGTATGAAGTAAAAACACCATTGACCAAATTAATCTAAGCCATAACTCCAATAACTTCCAGAGATAACACCAAGCTGGCATTTTGTGCATGAATTACCTTGATATTCAATGTGGTCTTCAACAGAACTGGAGGGATTTCCTTTAACAGTAATAAAACTCCATGGATGCCTGAAAAATGAAAATGAGAAATGATCAAGTTATGCCTTGTATGAGGTGTGCATTTTTTAAAGTACAACAGGCTTGCATTTCTCAGGGGCATCATATTCAAAACAGTATGATTAATGTGACAGGCAGCTTAGTTCATTTTAAAAAAGGTCTTAATACTCTATTTCTTCAGTAAATATAACTAAAGAGAGGGAAGTTTAAAGATGAATCCCTGATTAATATCCTCTTAGAGCAAGCGTGTGTCTCTTCTGAAGGAGTGTTTAAAGAGACTGTGTGTAACAAACCTAAGACTGGAAATTCCTTGGGGAACCTGAAAAATCTTTCATTTTTGTGTATGTGCACAGAAAGAATACGAGAAGAGGCCACCAACACCTTAAACAAATGTAGGTTATGCTGAAACCTTGTATATGACAATTGTCTTTGGACAGACCCCTGAGAATTTCTAACAGGCAGGCTGGCTGGCAAAGGGCAATTAAAAATAGTCTCTGGATATCTAGTTTCCTCACTTTGAACATCAAACAGGGATAAAGTTCCATGAGCCTGAATTGTCTGCTCAAATCTGATCCTGTGTCAGAAGTTCATTACTGCCTGATAGTTATTGGTTTGGCAGGTTCAATATCTATCAGCAGCACTGGAGAATGACCATGTGGATGAGTAAGCAATGGAGACAGAGACTAAAGATGCTCCCAGGCTTGGAGGTGAACCCAATTACTTGGGGTCAGGAGGGAGTTTTAACTTCAAAACAGAAGTAGTTGAGGCATATCTGCTATTAATGACTAACAGAATAACAAATATGTTTTTAGAGTTGTAGGGGTGCTGTTGTCCTTACCCTGAATTTAGCAGAGAGGCCCACAGATTAAATTATGTCTTGCTAGGTACAAATACCCAGGGATTTCAATTGCATCAAGATTGAGTCTCTCAGGTCACTTTACATTTACTGTCTACTGCAAAGTTATAAGCCACTCTGTGAATTCAGTGACAGCTATCTACTAAAACATAGACTCATAGAATAGTTTGGGTTGGAAGGGACCTTAAAGATCATCTATTTCCAACCCTCTTGCCATAGGCAATCACACCTCCCACTAGACCAGGTTGCTCAATACCTCATCCAGCCTGACCTTAAACACCTCCAGAGAGGGGGCACCCACAACTTCTGTGGGCAACCTGTTCCAGTGTTTCACCACCCTCACCATAAGGAATGTCTATCTTTCTTATATCTAGCCTGAATCTCCCCTCTTACAAGTTATGTCCGTTATTCCTAGTCCTTCCATCACATATCTTATTTAAAAAGTCCTACCCCTGACTTTCTGTAGGCTCCCTTCAGGTATTGAGAAGCTGCTACGAGCATGCACAAGTCACCACTGGTGTGAGCTGGGCTCTGGTGGGATTTGCAGCCCCGGGCTGTGGGGTCGGTGGGAGCAGGTTCTGGAGAGCACTGATGCACCCCACACCATGCCAAGGTCCCGCACTGGGCATGGCTCCTCAAGGGAAGGCAGTTCCAGCAGCATGTCCTCGGCCCCAGCACAAGACAGGCTCAGCAGGAGCTGCCAGCACAACCATCTCAGGAGTCTGCCAGAGAGCCAGATGCTCCTGCTGGAAAAGTTGTCTGTGTGCCAACTGCCAAAGGCACTGCTGGGCTGTGATCTCCATCCAGGGGGAGGAGAGGGATGGGAGCAGGAAGGACACATTATCACTCAGCCAGCAACATACTTTTCAAAATTATTATTTGTTGGTCATCAAATCAAAAAAGAACATGATGGCCATAAAATAATCTGAAGAATAAGGAGTTTGCTAGTTCTGCAACTCAAGGTTTGGCCCAATTTCATGTGTTAAAATGCTAGTTTCTCCTGGGTATTTTAAAACTAAAAATAGTTTTAAAGTCATTCAACCCTAACACATGAAATCTGTTTGGGCTATTACAAAGCAAAGGGACCAGTAAATCCAGAACCAATCAGTGAGTGAGATTCCAAAGAGAACAACTTTGTCACCAAGTGCTCATTCTTAAAAGAGCAAACTCACTTTACAAAAGGACTACAATAGAGGAGGAATGCAAGATTTTTCTTTCATTCCAAATGTTCTGGATGTACCAAATAGGCAACTGAAAGAGATGCCAGAAGCACTGAAACATTTTTTGGTAAAAAAGCATTGCTCATTGGCTCCTCTACAGCAAGGGGCAGTTGCACAACTTTACAATCTGTCTTAATATGGTGCAACTGGACAGAAATTTGTCCATATAACCCCCCACCACACCCCAGTGAGAGAACAACACACTTTATGGCATCTGACCCACATGGCACCTCACAAAGTGACACAGAGGAGTTTCCTAACCAAATGACTACTCAAGGCCTGCATTGGTTGTCACAGTGATGTCATGGTCAGCCCCAACCACCAGAAGGGAGCTGAGAGGCTGAGGTACTCAACAACTTCTTCACCTCAGTCTTCACTGGTACGGCCTCTGATTCCACAACTGAAGTCTTGAAGAATGTGGCCGTATACCAGGGGAAGCAGGATCCACCCACTGTGTGTGAAGAGCAGGTTCGAGAACACCTGAGAAACTTGGAGGTGCACAAGTCCATGGGACCCGATGAGATCCTGGGTTGCATCAAGAGGAGTGTGACCAGCAGGTCAAGAGAGGTGATTTTACCCCTCTACTTGGCACTGGTGAGACCCCACCTGGAGTATTGCGTCCAGTTCTGGAGCCCTCAACACAGGAAGGATATTGAGCTATTGGAGAGGGTCCAGAGAAGGGCCACAAAGATGATCAAAGGGTTGGAGCAACTGCCCTATGAGGACAGGCTGAAGGAGTTGGGGTTGTTCAGCCTGGAGAAGAGAAGGCTCAGAGGGGACCTCATAGTAACTTATCAGTACCTGAGGGGGTCCTACAGAAAGGCAGGGGAAGGAATTTTTAACATAATATCGAATGGGAGGACTAGAAACAATGGATATAAATTAGAGGGGGATAGATTTAGACTAGACATAAGAAAGAAATTCTTTACAGTGAGGGTGGTGAAATACTGGAACAGGTTGCCCAGGGAGGTTGTGGATGCCCCATCTCTGGAGGTGTTCAGGACTAGGCTGGACAGGGCACTGGGCAGCCTGGTCTAGTGGGAGGTGTCCCTGCCTATGGCAGGGGGGGTGGAACTCGATGATCTTTAAGGTCTCTTCCAACCCAAACTATTCTATGATTCTATGAGAAGATCAGCCAGCCAGGCAGCAAGTGGTGAGCATGCTAGAAAGAAAAATGTGCATAATTTTCTCATCCTGAACAGTGGGGTTTTTTAAATCTTCCAAAAATTTCTGAAAAGCACCTGCCAGGTACAGAAATCCTTATTCACTACTTTAGATGAGTCTGAAACATAAAGCAGTATGTCTAAATGTTGCTGCGCTGAAGTGGAAAGTCAGTTTGTGTAAAGAGAAAAGCTTGGATCCACCTGGCAGAGCTGCTCATCTTCCATTTTACCATCAATTTGCATCTGGTTACTGTCTAGACAATACCATTTTTTGAAAGCTGATGATCTCAAATACTGAAAACACTCCTATAAATACAGTCTTTTCAGTAATGCACCAAAATGCAGGTATTTTTCTACATACCAGAAACAAGACTGGAAACACTATTGACCAGCTACTACCACATTGTGGTACCCACAACTTCCCTACTATTTATATAAGGAAATGTGGTGGTATTTCAGATAATAGTGTGGCAAGGATTAGCTGCAAACATCAGCAAAGTCAAAAGTCACACTTGCATGGATGAATTTCTATGGTATTTCCATTATAAACATTTATGGTAAAGAAGGGAGAAAGTGGTATTTGAGCACCACAGCCGCCTAAAAACATCAAGTACAATTTACTTTTATAAACACATGCAAAATCCATCAGTTTCTTCCTGTTGCACAATTGGAAAAATAAGTACAATATTTTTCTGATTCCCTAACTTCAGGTTTTGAAAAGAAGAGAAGGCTATTGGGCTTCAACATGAATTCTGGGCATTTGAGAGCAATTATCACACTGATGGAGACAGCCATCAGGTTTTGGAGACTTTCTGCAGCCTTTCTTGATTCCTTGAAATGGATTATTTGATGCACAGGAGTCCCTGGAATACTTGATACAATTTCTTCATCAACTGCCCCAAATCTTAATTCTATCTGCAGGTGTCCAGCTGACACTTGTCTCTTCCCACAGACTTGCTGGATAGAATTACTTCTGTCTAGAGGCAGATTTTCTTTTTTTTTTTCATTTTCTACAGTGACCCCTTTGGTGCCTCTTTAAATAAAAACAAACCTACATGAATTCAGATCGGCACAAAGTGGCTGTGGTCAGGTAAATAACAGATAACTCTCAACAATGTGTGTGCCAAAATAGACACTGTATTGGTCACAGAATTATTTACAGTCCACAGCATAACTTCATGCATTCTGGGTTTCTGTGCTGCATGTGCCCCCACATCTCTATTGGAGAAGCTGAAGAGTATGTTATACATTTTCTTTGCCAGGGTGACATGGCTATTATTCCACCCTCCTTAATGTTCAGCCCATACAATACACCGTGTGTATGTAGAAATGCTTTTTAAATCTTTGGGTGATGGCTTGAAAACAAATTGGAATAAGCAACTTGTGGGAACAATATCTTGGAAAAACATCTTTTTAAATGTGAATCATATGCTATTCCTCAATCTGCTAGTAAAAATACTCAATATAGACATCGTCTGCATCTTAAACTATCTAATTAACTGCTAAAACTTCACACTGAGACGTTTCCCTCATTTTATTTTTTTCTTTCTTTTTTTTTTTTTTTTCCATGTGAGGGAACTTTGTGCCTTTGAGAGAGTGGAATTATTTGGACATCTCAGGAGCATAATAAAGCCTCTGTGCTGGGAGAACTGGCAGAACTGGCACATACCTAAACCCGAGATGGAGGAAATGCTTACTGCCCAGTTTGGTCATTGCTTTCCTGGCCGAATCATCCAGGTTTCTAGATCCTTCATCGTTCACTGCAACTGAGAGGATCATGCCATTTGCAACTCTGCCCAAATACTGGGCAAGACGTATGCTTTCCTCCTTTGCTCTGTAGGTATCAAACCTAAAGTGATAAAACCACAGAAAAAAATGTACTTCAGTGAGCCTTGCAGCTTTATAGTCTGAAAAGCTATAAAGAAATAGCACCTTTGTATTTTTTATGGTAATGTTATTCTCCTCTTGCAAAAGCACTTGTCTGAGGGGCTATGTTAGGGATTTCAGTTAAGCCACATTGATTAAATTCTAGTTAACAGAACAGCAAGGCAATAACACTAACACTCTCTGGTTTTGGAGATTACTGGTATAGAGGTAATCACACATGCAATAAGATACATGCATTAATATCCATTTGAACAGCATGCCAACATGCATGATTCTGAGCTTGCTGAGATGCTGTTTCAAACAGCTGAGGTGCTGTCCCCAACCTATTCCCTAAGATCCTCCCAGATCTCCTTCCTCTAGATCCTCTAGGCAGCTGAAAAGTCACTCACCGATCTGAATGGACAACTGCCCCTGTCTTGGGGTCAATAACATGGACAATGACACCTCGATGGCCCCAGCTCCTTTCAAAGTAGTATCCACCTTCTTCCATGCCACCAGGATGAAGAGTTTTGTTTAAGAAAGTCCAGGACAGTTTTTTCTTTCCGTGGATCTCAAGAGTGCCACCCTTACTTACTCCTAGATACTTCCTCCCAAAGTAGGGATCGGGCTGGCTGCCATCATCCGCTCTGCAGCAGGAAGAGTGGAAAGGAACAAGTTTTGGGTTTGTACCTGAAAGTCAAGGAACCTCTCCCATTGTTCCACTATGGGCCAGGAAGAGAAGTGTCACCACTTGCAATGATTTTTTTTTTCACCTACTCCAAGAATCAGCAGCTGCTCACATTGTACAAGAAGCAAATTATTTTAAATAATACTAGAAACTACTGAAGATCAGCAGCATTCTAGAGCTTAGGTTGTATGTGTTATAATCATCCTGGCTAAAATAGACCTGAAGCCAAGGCTGAATATGTTTGTGAGTTTGAATTTTGGACAAAGTTAGGACACTTGCCAGGAGCTAGGAGACCTAATGGCTGTTAAATATGAGTTTAACATCCATGAAAATGTAAGAGATCCTGTGTCAATCTGAAAGGCATATATGTATGGTCTTGTGGCTCATAACTTTCTTCCAGAAAGAAAGAATTCTAAGGGACAATTTCCAGAATAAAATAACTCTTTGGGATTTAAGTCTGTTCTGGAAAATCAGTTTGAGTGGTGGATAGGTGCATGCTGATTTTCTGGCTTGCTCAAATACCCCAGTGTTTGTCTTCTGCTAGTATTTGAAAACAGAACCCAAACTGCACCAAGTTTTTTCAGGGCATCTAAAATGTTGTAGAAGCCACTGAACCATCCACCAAGCACTGACAATAAATATATCTGAGAAAATGTATTTTTATGGAATTTTTTCCCTACTGTGGAGTAGTGAGGCCCTAAAAAGTTATAAGATAATGTTTTATCATGTGTACATACCGCCCATATAAGATGATGATCACATTGCCTTGGTAAGGGCACATCTCACTACCAATATGCAACTCTCCATCATTTTCAATGAGGATGTGTCTAGTACGCAGAATGATGGGCTGCACATCATCCTTAATGACCAGTTTTCCTAAGCAGAAAAAAGTTATGACATTTGTTTTGTCACACAGCAGATCAGCAGAGGTTGTGATACCATTGTGTTAAACACAGTGCTGGGCTCTCATCTCAATTTTTGAAAAAAATCTGCCTATCCTACCCAAAGTCCAATTCTTGCAGAAGGCAATTTAAGATTTGTGGGAGAGAAAACTGATTCAAAACGGAAACCGAAATTCAGAGTCAAGATGAATAAAGCTATTGATGCCAGCAGTCACCAGTAACACTGCCACTCTGTCCTTGGGGACAAAGAGGCAAATATATATCTGCCCTGGCCTGAGACCTTCAGGACACAACTACTGCAGTATGATGTTATCAGGACAACAATTTAGTAAAAAAAACGTTTTTGAAGTAAATCACAGAAGCAGAACCAATGAGTGTACTGAGCTACTTTTGTACATTCTTCTGAAGGGACAGCAAATATGTAGATTATAATGGCTGAGGGACTGATAGTATCTTAGCTACCACCCACCCTTGCACAAAATTAATGCTAGGTCCTGTAGCCACCCAGTTCTCTCTCGGAAGCTCTCTCAGCATGAGATGGAGTGATTTAAATAGTCAAGGTGGAAAGCACACTTCAGCCAGCCTTGCCACCAGCTGGTTTTACCTCTGTCACTGATGTGGATGGAATGAACAGTTGCAGAAGAAGAGAGAAGGAGCTTCCTGCCATTACGGATTTCAACATGGTTTTCTTCACTGTGGCCTGGGTTCCAGATTTCTAGCTCAGGATCCTTATCAGGACATGTCACAGCTGCTTCTGCTGGGCAGAGATGACAAGTAAAGGCAAGTACAGTTTGTTTGGTGCAAGACAGAAAGTTCTGTATCTGGGCATCTTAACAGTATCCTTCTCAGTGCCCTCTGTTGCTGATTCCCTGGGACACAGCAATATCTCAGTGCAGCAGAGTACATGTGGGTCATGACCAAAAGAAAACAAACAACAGCTTAAGCTGCATGGTTTTCTGGAAGCATGGAAAAACCCAGAAAAACCCACCACCCTATGCAAAGCAGTCTTGCAAGGGATGCAAGTTTCCAAAAGATGACTGAGAGTAGTCTGTAACTGAGCCCTTCCTGCAGCAACATTCAGTTCTGCTCATCCCACCCAGACACAGAGCTTTTCACAAGCTCTGAGAAGATGCTGATAAAAGGATAAAACCATGGCTACTTTTAAAAATGCCCCCCAAATATGTGTGAGGTTTGAAAAGCTTTGTTTAAAGATGGTAAAATATGTTTGCATGCTGTGTTTTCAATGGAGATGGAAAGTAAAAGTGTTCAAACTAATATGAAAAAAACATGCACCAAGAAATTGCCAGTCCACTCAGTAACAGAGAGCAACAGGAATCTTACAATAGGGAGACTCTGGGTTTGTGAGCTTTTCCAGGCAGAAACAATAAGGATTCATTCACTTTGGGTTCACACATCACCAGTCTCCAAACACAAATTTGATTACAGACTGCTATGACGTGTTAGTCTAAACGGCTCTCATACCAAATCCCAGAGTCTCATGTTATAAGTATTTACCTAAGATAAAATATTTCCCTGATATAATCTCAGTTGCAATGTGAGCCTCACATCTCATGTTAATCAACAGAGCTGCGAGCACGAGACTCCCATGTGTGGTGCATATTTTCTAAGGGTAGAAACCTTTCTAATCCTAGGAAGTTGAGGTCAGTGGAAGTTTGAACAATGAACCTTCTGCCATCAGAGAGGGTTGGAAGCTCTCGCCGGCTCTCCAGTTTTTATCCCTTAAAACAAAGACACCACAGGAAAACTACAGGATCCACCAATCAGTGATAAGAGACATGGGATGAACCCCCTGACTTCAGCAGGGTTACACCTCTAGTACTTTCTATCATAAAGTTGTGTCAGTTTTGCCCTGCAGTTACTAATGCATTCAGTTAATAGAAAGAACAATGAAGCGAATCTCTGCAAGTAAAATATCCCAGTGCTGTTAAGGATGAGCTTTTGTGCTCTCCTGGAGAGAAACTTGAGGGATATCCGAGTGTCCACAGCAGCAGACACAAAACATGCCCATCTGCATTCAGTTGCCCTTCAGATGCTTCCACTAGTTTCATGTCTTAAGAAAAAAAAAACAGAATTGGACCAGCCACAGCCTTAACATCTCCAGAGACCCATATCATCTAATCAAGGTGAGCAGTAGGCAGCATAGGCCTTGGATCTCTGCAAACTTCTTCCATATACATGAAGTGATCAAATCAGACAGGGCTAATAGTCTACCAGGGAGCAAGACAAATACTCATAAACATCTACTATCTGACTTTGAGACCACTTGTGCCAGTTGGAAACTGGAAGTATACCAAGAATATCTGGTATACTGATATATTCTGACTTACAGTAATTGAGGAAAACAAGAAGAGGTTTCTGGGTTCCTACCAGAAGACGCACAGAATTAATAAGAGTCAGAAAAGATAAATATTTCAGGCAGAAAATTGGACTTGCATTTTAAATAGATGTTGATATATGACTGTAATACACACTGGCAGCAAATTGAAAAAAAAATGAGCTGTTGTTCCCATAGGAATATGGAAAATAGAAAAATTTGCTCATAATGAGAAGCTAAATAAAACCAAAAGAATCGATTCAAATGCAGAGGTATAATTTATCAACTAGATTAAGTGAACAAGGTAAAAGCTTGCTCATTTTTCCATTTACTTGGCTATGCTGGTGTCCAAAAGAGCTTCCTGCAGTCTCAAAAGATGACTTGTGCCCCCAAAATTCATTATTTAGAAGCAGAGAGGTAGACCATGAAGCCTAAGGGGAAATCAAGAGGAATTTGTTCTGATGGTTGAGATGACAATCAGCAAAAGCCAACTCAATCCAGAAGAAAAGACCCAAATTCCCAATTTCATTAACCGATTTGTAGCAGGGAGCAGGAGCTGCACACAGCACCCACACCTGCTGTGCCAAGGACACTGGAGAGCTAAGCATCTTCTGTCAGTGGTCCAGCTCTTTGCCAGCTTGTACTATTACTCTCATTGCCATTATTTAACTAAGAGTGCAGCTTCTATCCAGCACAAGGAATCGAGTGTTTCAGGTTTTGACCAGAAGGACCAGAACATGGCAATGAATGGTTGCTGCAGTGTTTGGGGCAAGAGATAAAGTCTCTTTGTTTTAAATGAATACAGACCCTCAAATTACTTTTATTTAGAATAGATATATTCAGCTTCCCTTTTTCCCTTTCCCTAACAACTTAGGAAAAGGGCAGAACCTAAGAGGTGGGGATGTTCCACTCCAGAGCTTTTTGCTCTTCGCATCTGTTCTTGGGCAATGCAACAAAAGGCTCAACTTCTCCTACAGCCACAGCTCTGAGAACCTGAGATTTCTTTTGTTATTTTTTGTGGGGCAGGTTGTTGGATCTGGGTTTGTCTCAAGAATATGCTGAGAGACTCCTCGGGGTCCTTTCACCTGCTGAGAAATATCAGCCTTTTCCAGTTCAACTGCCCTGGACTGGGATATCAACACATCACAAAATTGTTTTTCCTCTGAATTTTTACACTCTCTCCGTGACTTTTCTTGCACAAAAAAAAGAGTAAAAAGCTGCTCAATCTAAACCAGCAAAGTCTTCATTTGAGAACAGTATTACAAGTAGCATACATCTTCCCCATGGCAGGAAAACTTACCTGTGCTTACAGAAGAGATTACAAGCAGAAGGAAAAGGAAGTTTTCAGCTAGATACATGAAGGTAGGTGAAGCCATTCTTCAGGATTTAAAATTCTCTGGATGGGCACCTGTGAAGAAAGAATATTAATCAAATGTCACTTTTTTTCACCTTAGCTTGCACAAAAACCATTCACTGCACCAAAAAAAGTGGGACCTAGTTTTATGGCAGCCCACATCCACTCCCATTAAGCTCTATGGCTGAAAACACCTTCATGTTGTTTCATGACCAACTCCAACAGAGCAAGAAACCAAGGGCAGCTCTTCACCCTTTGTTTGGTTTAGGATAAACCCACTAGGGAATTCAAATAGACACTCAGACACCAGATGTAACCAAAAACACCTTAGGAATGCAGCATAAACACGTCCAGTGTGAAAGCTCTCTAGGGCTGAATATTCACATGTGCAGAAAAGTAATGAAACACAACAGAGGAGGCGTTTGCAGAGTGACAGATTTTCATGAAGTAACCTTTCAGTGACACCTCTCTCTCCCCCTACTACCCACACATTTTCGGCGCTGGTGCTTTGTCCCCCCCAAGATAAACCTCACTCACACCTCCAGTCTGAAGCTCGCAGCTTCTTAGATTTCAGATCTGAGAAAGTATTGTCTTTTTAACACACCAGCCCCAGATTTTCTTGCAAAACCCAAAGCTGCTTTTGAAACCTGTCTACCTAGGGTTGGTTTTGTTTCCTCAACAGCCGACCCCCCAGCAAAAACAAACAAGCAGTGTCATGAAAGTTGGAATTAATGCAATTCTCTCCAGTGATTGATTTTTCTGCTCTGCCCCGTGCTCGTGGTCATTTATTGACACACACAGAGTCACACTGAGGCAAGGACACTCACTTTGGTAGGTGTCAATGCTCTTTTTTCATAAGGCACTGTTTAAAATTCACACATAGTCCTTGAAGCCATCAGGTTTTATCATATAAGCCAGTATCTGAGCAATAGTGAAAATATTTGTTGCTGTCATGTCACATCACAATGATGAAATAGGATAAAGATACATATTACACAGCTTAGATGCCAGAAAATAACCCTAAAAAACCCCTCCAGGGTGCCCCAGTTTTTTATGGCAAAAATACACATGTTATTTTTCATGTCGTTTCACTTGTTAATATAAACCAAACAAAATAGCACAGGAGAAAAACATACACAAGAAGCAAGGATTTAGTCTGGAGCAAATTATGCAGTGTATATATGCAAAACACATGTCTGTACTGTTCATAAGGTGATACAGTTCAAAGTGGAACGATGTAATCCAATGATTGTGTTAAAAATAGCATTAGAACCAGATTTGTCAGGAAACATTCCAGCAGGAAAATGTTTGCTTGTTTTTGTACAGTGTATTTGACAGCCATGGGCTCTGGAAACAGCAGAGACTCAGGGCTCAGTACAGTCTATCAGGTGCTGAAATGCTGTTACAGAACAGCAGAGGAGAGGAATGCACTTAGTAATGCCATAACTTTGCTATACATTATCAGAGAGCAATATCCTCGCTGTGGAATTTGTGCCAGAACTGGGCTGCACGTGCCTGACATCTTAACAGCATTGGCCATCGACACGATAAGCCAGAGCTCTTTTGAATTAACATTGTTAGAGGTTTGCCCAGAGTGCAGCAGTCACTATTAAAATGTCAAGATTTATTAGCCATTATGGCACAGCCTGATCTGCAAATGCCATCACGAGATTTCTGCTTTAACAACAGAAGAAAAACTAAACGAGGGTTAAAGCCACAGGATGGTCATTGCAGATAAACAGCTCTATGTCAGTGCTGCAAAAAAAAAACCAGATTCCAACCACTAAGGTATTGGTCATAAAATACAATCAGATGATAGAAGAGTTCACAAGAAGAGACTGAATTTGTGGCAATGGTGGCATGCATTTGCTCTCCTGTTGCTTCAGGGGTAACAAAGAAATTTCTTTCCTCTGGCCCAATGAAAACCTCAGAGGAGCATCTCTGCTCCATTCAATTCATGACTTTGTTTCTGACAGTAACCTGTAGCAAATCAGGAGGGAAATCAGTGTAAGGAATTTCACAGCCTTTTCTTTCTTTGAAGCCAAGAACTGCCCAGTACTTACCGCCAGCATGTGCAAAATGGCATCTGCTGTTATATATCCTTGGCTGCTCACCAGGGACCACGACCCTGATAACATCTACATCCATCTTCATCACATCAAAACAAGCAATCAGACTCTGGAAAGTCAGGCCATTTTTCGGAGACATCAGCTACGTGCCAGGCTCCAATGTTTTTGTAGTGTCTGATTTGCCCCAGTACAAAGACTATCCTGCTTATTTGGTGGCCGAGGCAGGGTGTTTGACTGGGCTCATGGTGAGCCCAAGTTCATTTCAGTGTTAGTGTTCAACTGGCACTGGGGCTGGAAAGGCTGAGAGCAGAGAGGGCCAAGAGCATCCGACTCCTCTGATTCAGCTCTGACTAATGCACTGCTGGAAAAATGCTGCTTGGAGGATAATCTTAGGAATTTTCCTTCAAAGGCTCTCGATTAAGTGTCTTTCCTAAATATTAGACACAAACAGTAACATGTTTGATTTTACTGACAAGACGAGGAAGAGATAGTGATTCTGTTCATGACTCTCTCCTGATGGAGAGGACTGAGGAACAGTCCTCTCCTGCCAGCCAGTCGTGTGGTGAGCTCAGGGCTCAGCCTCATGGGGATAGAGCAACTCACCACATCTCACTTGAACCAGTGCCACGTGGCTGAGGTCAGCGCTGATGTAACCAGCAATCTCAACATATCTCCCTGCACATTCAGGCACTCAGAGAGCACAAGGGTCTCACAAGTGTCCTCCTAAGTCTCGCATCTCCAGCATTTCTCAAATACCATTTTGACTTCTCTCTTGGGTGAGAAAAGTTTTTTCATCTGTCCATTAAAATCTGCCTGGCAATTACAAGTGGGACTCATATCTCGCTAAAAGGCAATGAAGACTTTCTGAAACAATTCCCAGCTGCTGGATCTGTCCAAAAAGTGAACAACGCTAAAAGAAGATGCAAGAAGCCATGAGTCCTCAGCTGGCTGCTACTGCAGGTGTCAGCAGTCATACTGTACTTGAAAGCACACTGCATGGACAGGAATCCCCCTACTCTGCTCTCCCTGCAGTTTGAATGCTGGAGGCAAAAACAGGGCAGACAATCCTGAGGGAAAAATGGTGAAGAAAGATGGAACATCACAGGTATCACACAGATAACCCATATCCCAGGTGCAGAAGAGCAGCCAGTCAGTCAGTCAGAAACACACACCAGGGTCCAACCTCAGCTCGCCAACTTGCAGGACTCTAGGTCAACCACCCAAGTCCAGCAGTAAAATTTTAGATAAAATAACTCACAATATTTGCTTTTTACAACTGGCTTGACATACTTTTGAGTACTTTTGTGTCAGTAACTTCAGCAGATGCTGAAGGTAAGGCTTGTTATGTCAAACCATGGGTCAGAGGAGCATTGACCATACATCACCAATATGGCAAGGACAGGAGCAAAGCAGCCACTACCTGATCTTCCCTGAAAAAGAAGCCAAATAGGAGTAAGAAACCTGAGAGCTACTCCTGCTGCTACTGCTCAACAAGAGAGCCCACAGAACTGCACAGGGATAAAATGAGGATCCAGATCCATCCCCAGAGAAGACCAGGAAAAGCTTGTGGAAAAAGCACCTTTTAGCCTGGCAGAGAGTGAATGCCAATTTGCACTTGACAGAAGCTGTTGTAAAGTCTGTGCTCCCCAGGGATCCTCTCTGCGAGGTGAGATGATCCAGGAGACCCCACTGGGTCAGTGCCAGGGCCATGGTGCACCTTCATGCTGTGGATGCCCAAATCTGGACCCTCCTGCTAACACAGCTGAAGCTGAGGTTTTAGGGGTTTGATGGCTAGGTGTGGAGCCTTACTGCTTGTTCTTTCATTCATATGCAAAGAAGCCACCAACATGGATGTGGGAGAGAGGGAGGAGCCGTTTAACCAACACCTCTGCTACCTTCCTGCTGACATTTCACCGACTCTCTCACCTCTCTCCCGGAATTTGATATTTTAGCCCCAGCTGGGAAGATGGATTTGAGGAGCACACTCTGACCCGAGGATATGCCAGCTCTTTCTGCAGTGACATTCTTGTGCAGGGGGAAACCCTCACTCACCCAGCCACAAACACAGCTCAAGCCTTCAGACAGCCTTACAAATAAACAAACACATTTCTAGGGAAGGCTAATGGAAAGGCTTTCCTAGTCCCAGCACATGGCAGGAACAGAGCTGCCTCTGCTCTTCAGCTTGATCTTGAGCTTGCCACCAAGCCACTAGCTGCTGTTTTTCACAGGCAAGTAGAGGATTAAACTCAGTGTCAGACTTTACCTCTCACTACAATCAGTACCAGAGTCAAAAGCAGTACTCTGACTTTCTTTCCAATGAACTTTAAATTCTTAGAAATTTATCTAATATCCTTCACTACAGGGAGTAAGGTTCAGCTCAGGTATGTCATATATAAACATCATTGCAAATTCCTGGATTCCCAGTGTTCATAAAAACAGATTCAGACTGAGGTACAGGAGTTTGAGGTTATTTTAACAATTAATAGTCTAAGGGAAACTAAGCTGTTTGCAAATTTTTTGTAACATTGGAAAAATAGCTTAAGACAGAAATAAAAAGGGATAAAAAGGAGTTATTTTAAAGCTATGTACTTTTTTCAGATTTAACTTTTTTTTTTTTGGAGAGGCTTACAGACCTTGAAAAGGAAAGGAAGAAAATTTTGGCTCAGCTAAAACAGAATCATTTGCACATCACTCCACCCATCCCTGGCTGCCTGGCTCCCAGTTTCACAAGCTTTTGAAATGCTCAGCATTTGACTGAATTACACCCTCGTCCACCACATGAAGTTTACAAAGGATGGAAGGGATGGGAAGCTGAACCCCCTTTCCAGAAGCTGAGGGTGCACTGATTTTGTGGTGCCTGCTGACTCAGTGAATTGCCACATGAGTGCTTTCAGGGAGCACCAGAACTACTGAGCTCCCACTGCAGAAATGCTCTGGGGATAGCCAAAACAACTGTATGCCCTGAATACCTTAAGTGCACAGAATGTGCCTGGGTGAGCTGCAGGTCCATGAGGACACACAGAGTCTGTGAGGCCTCCAGAATACAGGTGGAAATCATCCTGCTCTGGAAATCCCCTTGGAGAAACACAACATCTTCCCGCAAACCCAACACCCACATGACACTTACCCCCACAGCTTCACACCCACAGGCCTGTGGTGCATGCCAGCTTAGCAGCAGCCTTTGAAAACATCTTCTTGAATATCCCCTAGGGTCGGTGAAGGAGCTGTACCCTCTGCAGAGTGTCCCTGGTTTTGAAGCCTTTTATCCCTCCCAAGGTAAGGAAAGTGTGTGCAGCGGCTGAAGAGGATCACAGCATCCTGAATCCTCTTCAAACTGCTGCTTTTAACTACTCAAATAGTTGCATCAGGATGTAAATATTTTTCTTTTTGCTTTTGTGGTACTTCAGTGTTTGCATCTGGCTCGCCACGGCTCCATGCCTTCCTCTCCAGGACATTTGCCATTTGCTCTCCTTCTGAGGCCGGAGGAGGAATAGAGATTTTTTTCAGAGGCTTAGGCACATTCCTCTCCTTCCTTCGCTAGGCTCTTCTTTTACCAGTTGTTTAGTCTCACCCTGGGGTTAGAGCTCTGCAAAATTTTATTGGGATCCAGGGTCTGGACCTGTCACAGATTATCAAATAAATCTCCAAGAAGCTAAAAGCTTGCTCTGTAAGTGCTTGTTCCAACATTGGGCTTATGCTCAGGAGCCAAAATCATCTTGCTTTTCTTGTGCTGCTCAGCCTGAGAAATCATAACAATTAGCTCCTATAATAGGAGTTCAAAAGGACTTGAGGGATTTCCCCAGAGGGTCAATTCCAGCCATTGGTAATCTTCCAAGATCTTCACTTCTCATCTCCACTAAGAACATAAGCCTCCATCACTCCCCACAAGTTCAGGCTCATGATGTCCTGAGCATCACCATCTTACCTTTTCTGAGCAGTGCTGGTGATTTCTTTACACTTTCTAGCAAGCCAAGACACTCCTCCAGCCAAACCCGACTCACACTTCTCCTACCTGGTGTGGGGATGGATCCAGCCTCCTCTTCTGATTATAAACCTTTCACGTGTCTTCTCACTGCATGTCCAAGGACTACTGGGCAGTATCTACCTGATGGAGGTGAGTGTTCCAGCCAAGGAGCTTAATTCCCTCTCAGAGGAACAACATCAGCTGGTCTGTGCACGGATGCCAGAGCAACTAACTCAACAGGGAGCAGAAGTCTGGCCAACAAAACACTAACCTTTCCTTGTAGCAACTTGTTTGGCTATTTCGTAGGATTTCAAAGGAACAACAGGACATCAGTAACAAAGCCTTCACCTACCTGTTCAAGTAATCTCTGCAACAAAGCCATGGAGAGCCTGAAAAAGAACCTTTCCCTTCCTTGCTCTCATCAAGTAACATCACGTTCCAACCAAAATGAGTCTGTGGCTATTTCAGCATAACTCTCTGCTTAAACTGAAGTCAGTGAGGTCATCAGTTGTTTTGTCATTTGTATACAAAGCTCTACTTCTGTCTTCACTTCAAAAAGCAGCAGCAGCAACAACAAAAAAAAATCAAAGAGAATTATCCACTAATACTGGCAGCATTTCAGTCCTCGATGGGAACAGAACGTCAAAATGAGCACTGCTTGAGAGGAACACAAGATTTGACCCTAGGCAGCACATACTTTACCCTGAATTTTATTCTTTTAGGTCTTTCATTACATGTCCACATCAGTTGGACAAGCAATTTCAGACAGAAATTATGCTGCAGACAGAAACACATTTATAATCCTTCTTGCACCCTTTTTTATGAAGTCTGATTAAAAGGTACAATCATAAGATCTTTGTATGTTTACCAAGCAGATGTTACTGAGTCCATCTAAGATGCCACTGCAATGGACATATTGTTTTTTTTAAAAGCAGACATGAATGGAGGCAAAACAAACTGAAGGGAGAGAGAGTTCCTACCTCTGCTGAAGCAGGACATTGCTAAACTTTCCATGCCAAATTTAATTTCCAGCCCCTGCCATCCCAGAGAGCAGGGTTTTGCCTTTAAAACTTACCTTTGGATATCAAATTATGGATATTTTGAAGAACTTCTTGGGAAGGGCAGCCCACAGGCTTTTCATATCCTGCCCTTGAGGCACTGCTTGAAAAATAAAGCTCTTCCACAATGGGTAAGATGAGAATATATTTATTATTTATCAAATATACAAGTGAACACCATCGTTTTGGTACAATCCTGTAGAAAGAAACAAGAGCAGGTTTTGGTGACAGCAGTGACCTTTGCCTGGCTGGTGTTACCCCAGGGGTGCTGCAGGTTCTGCAGAGCTCTGCTCCCAGTGATTCCAAGAAAGAGTGAATTTTAGTGACTCCTCGGCATTAGCTGGACATTGATATTCTTTCAGCTTCAAGGGAACGTAATGGTGAAGAGAAGCAGCTTTCTGATAACCATCATGATTAAGGACTTTAATCCAGGAGGGCTTGGTGTGTCCTTTATAGCCAAGCATGGCAAAACTCCCTGGAAAACAGACAGAAAGAAAGTGATCCTCTGGATGGGTTGGTTCTCTTATTAGCAGCACACACCTCAAACTTCTTAGCCTTTCTTTTTTTAATCTTGGGTCAAAGTAACTGAACATTTGGGGGAGAAAAAAGGGTGATGAAAGTGGGAATCACCCTGGGTGTAACCTCCCTGTGTCACAGATCTGCAGGTATTTCAATAAGGTAAGACAGGTTCCCAGACCTCAGTTAGCAGGAATATTGATTTACTCTTAATTTTTAAATGAGAGTGGTAGTTTTTCATATTTGACTACATGAAAATGGTTAGGCACTTTGAATCCTTCTTTTATTAGTTTACATCAGTTTCTTCCTGTTATGCCTAAACTATTCCCCATGTCAGCTCTGCTCTGGTCCTTTGCTGTCACAAAGCACAAAGGCATTATGTATTCTTCCATTTTAATAATAATGTCCTGTGTTTATATTATGCTTCTCATTGCAAAGACTCCCAAGGCTATTTGCAGCTGGCTGGATCAAGGCTATTCCTGTAAACACTTCTAATTCAAATAAGATTTTGCAGAAACAGGCAACAAGATCCTAAACTCTCATCCCACTGGGGTCAAGGGGTGGTGATTTTTTCTTGTATTATCCCTGGCAAAAAGCAATACACACATGGGAGAAATGCTCCAGACCTGTGTGTGATCACTTCTGGAGCTGTGAAGTCAAATAGTGCACATACCTGAATCAGCAGGAGAAAGGCTCATGAAGCAGAACATAATTACCCAGGCTGGAAATCAGGGCAGACACGTGGGTGAACACCCTTGCCCTTAGGAAAAGAAAAACGGCCAACCCATCATCAGCCACCAGTCCTGCCACCAACCACCAGCACCCCACTGAGGTGACAGGGCAAGGAGATGACCATCAACCAGTGTGTCCTCAGGACTTGTGGCTTTTTGTGCCTCATGAGCAGCTGGGGCTGGAGGCTGAGTCCAGCTCCCAGAACAAGCTGGCAGTGCTGCAACCAAGCAAGGGGCACAAGTGGTTCAGGAAACAAAGTTGGACAAAACAAACAAAAAAAAAAGATTGCTTTTTAATAAAAAAATTCCTTTCAAAAGCATTCAGGGCTTTGATTGAAGAACAAAACAAAACAAAAAAGTAAAACTTTAAATTTGTGTTTTTAAGAGGATCAGAGGAAAAGGAAGCTTCTCAGGAATCAAAAAGGCACTGAAGTGAAATCACTGTCTGTGCTGTCCTCTCCTGGAATGGTCATAGCAATGAGCTTTGAAACTTGAATCAGAAATTGATACAAATTTCTATAAAGCAGTAGAGGAAAATAATATATCCCTAAACTCCCAAGAAAAAAAAGAAGCCGCCACTTCTCTGTGTGATCACTGCTTAAGAGACTGAAAGTCATATCTGAATCAGTTTGTCCAATTGTTTTCCTCATTTCATTATCACAAAAATTATTCATCCAAACCTGGGCTCAATAGCCCTTTGTTTTCTAGTGGGAAACCCAGCATGGAATTCCTGAACTAATGATATAAATGGATTTCTTGCAGCAATCCAAGGCAAAAATGTAATAAGAACTTTACGAAACTGGTGATTAAATAGCTCCTGCTTCAATTTAGTCTGTTTTCTTTTTCATTTATGATTGGTTTTCCTTGAAAAGCAGTTGAATTCTAGAGACAGAATCTTTATAAAATTGTTCTTTTATACTGTTGTTAGAAAAATAAGCTCCCTTTAAGATGAAAAATTTGCAGTGTCCAGCTCCTCACTAGTGGAGCAGGGTCAAACCCTGAAAATAATTCTCTTACTTTCCACCATCCCTAGGCCAAGAGATTTTTAACTGTGTTACACTGGCATGTTGTGGTAGGAAAAATGCTGATCAGCACTATACAGAGATCTGTAAAGTTTTGGTAAGAAAACACACTGGTAATTCTTATGCAAAAGAAACATGGTGAAATAGATACATTTACCTTCCTTATGAAACACAATGGGCTTTGCTGAGCCTAACCTGGTAAAAATAGACATTTCAGAAATCCCCTCCACCTCTGTGATACCTCTGGAGCAGATGAGAACAATTGATCTGAAAAGAAGGACAGTAATTACTGTAAGACTGCAAAATATTACTTCTATTGAGAATCTCCAAGACATTCAGAAAAGTACTTGAGAGCTTGCTTAACTTTAAGAACATGCTTTGATTTCAATTGCACATTAGCTTTCCTAAGTTTAAGCCTCTGCTCAAGTGTTCCTAAATTAAACCCATGCTTCAATATGGGATCAAAACAAATACAAATTACTGTTTGCAAGTGCATCTCTTAAGGGAGAAGGAAATACAGTTGCAGAAGAAATGTAATTTCTGTGCAGTCCTGAGCCCCCATGCCCTGGGTCTGCTTTTCAGTCAAGTCTCCGTCCAGCTTTGGTCCTCACAGATACTCCTTAAGCCCCCAGTGAGTAGCATCCACAACGAATTACACTACTGCTTGCATTTAGCTCAGTGTCAAGACTTGCAAAATACACATTCTACCAGAAAATCAAGCTGAATGTACAAGAATCATATGAATATATGTCACTTTCTGCATGTTTTTTACATGCACACATTTATGCGTACATTATGATCCAATAGATCTGGGCTGTTCAAATCTGTGGCCATGAACTGCTCAGAAACAAACCTCTTGGACTGAAAGCCTGTTTTCTGGTTGTGTGACCTGTTTCTACCAGCAGCCAAGAACTTATCTATAAATCCCTGTTGTTCCGTGTTTATGTGGCGACACATAAAACCACAAGGAATGTGGGACAGACACAAACAGAGATGATCCAGACCAGTGCCAGGACACATGCAAGGCAACAGAGCCCACAGGCAGGCAGGTCTGTTCGTTGGCTCACCCAAGAAAAGTCCTATTGGAAAATCTGGCACACCTCAAATTTTCATCTGCCACAAGAAGCAAAAACCATCAGTAAGTGTAAACAGTGGCTAACTCATCTCAGAAATGGAAAACTGAATCATCAGCTGCCAGGAAATTGCTGGACACCGAGATGGGTGCACAGGACTGCAAATTTTCATTGCTTTATCTACTCCATGCTGGAAAATGAATGGTTAATTTAGAAGGGATTGTCAGTTTTCTATTAAATCTTTTTCCATCAAATCTTTTTCCATCTGCTCTAATCTACTCAATCCTGAGAGAAAGAGACGCTGCTTGTTTCACTATCTGGATGATACTTGGGATTTGTACATTTTTAATCTGCACCAGATTTCTGCAGAGCACAGGTTTGGTTAGGAAAGTAGGTAATTTTTTTTTCTTTGTCTATCAGCTATGAGTTGCCCTTGAGCAGAGCCTTCAGCAGTTTGCTTACCTCTCTTTTATAAATGTCTGAACATATTCAGTTATTGCAGTGGCCATGTTCTCAGTGACTGTGTCAAAGTATCTCCTACTCACAACTGTTCCTGAGCAGGCATCTAGGACCACAAAGAAAATGCCACGGCTGTGGAACAGGAAAGCTGTGTCATTGACCTGCAACAGAAAGCAGAGGCATGTCTCATGGAGGCAGGCTCTCATCTTGCTCCTCCATGCAAGTGAGTTACAAGTAAGGAGAACATCAAGGGTGCACAACCCTGTAATTTTAAATATATAATTAAGACAAAGTGACATCACTGATAGATGGGTCAAAAGGAATTGAAGCCCTTAGTTCTCATTGGTGTCCAAAACCATCAGAAATGAGGTGATCAGCATCTTTTCTGCATTAGGAAGATATATTTGGGAAGCTGGGAATAAAATGCTTAGTTCAGTCTTGTTTCCATGTAGGGGAAGTTACTGTCACTTGGCAAAGCAGATTTGACCACGGAGAAAGGGAGAGGTGCTGAGAAAGCACTATGGGGGAACAGAGGTGATACATGGACTTTTTATTTTCCCTGGAGGAATAAGTATCAAAACCAAAATATCCCTTCCTGGTAGGGCTGTCCCAATGCCCCAAAGAACTTGTAGCACAAGTGGCTCCTGCTCATCTCCTTTCCTACAGTTTCCTACAGTTTAGACTAGACATAAGGAAGAAATTCTTTACAGTGAGGGTGGTGAAGCACTGGAACAGGTTGCCCAGGGAGGTTGTGGATGCCCCCTCTCTGGAGGTGTTCAAGACTAGGCTGGACAGGGCACTGGGCAGCCTGGTCTAGTGGGAGGTGTCCCTGCCTATGGCAGGGGGGTTGGAACTCGATGATCTTTAAGGTCCCTTCCAACCCAAACTATTCTATGATTCTATGATTCTATGATTCCTACAGCTCCTTTCTCAGGTTACACCTCTCAGGATGTTCCATGATCTCAGGCTTTCTGAGGTGCACAGCTCAGATGCATCTCCACAGCATACTGGGGGATGCGTCCTTCCAAGCTGGGAAGACACAACCTCTGCCAAGGAGGGTAACAGCAGAGCAAGTTTAAGAAGTCAGAAAGCAGAGTCCAGAACACACAACATGTCACTGTAATCCTCAGTCATCCAAATCCCACAGACACCAGGGAGCTGATACATCCCATCAATCTGAGACATGGCCCCCATGGAATATAGGGCCAGACAGAATGAGGGAGCCAAGTGTTAAAAAGAGGCTTCTGCAAGATGTCACTTGCTGAATGCAATAGGAGGCCAAGGGTAAAGGAAACATGCATGTCCCAGCCATGGGTGGGCAGAGGAGACAGGAGGAGCAAAGAGAGACTGAATCTTCTGCCTGGTCCTGGCTGTCTCACTCTCCTAAGCCTGGGAAGTGCATCTAAGTCTGGATGCAAGCAGAGCAGAGAGCAACCACCATGAAAATCAACCTTATCATAAGTTGCTGGCAAAAACCCCAGCCCCACTGCATGCCCTGTCCCACTCCACACCCTGCAGACCCTCCAAGAAGCAGCACAGGGGGTCACATCACCCCAAGGGAGCTGAAGCAGTCCCTGGGGAACATGGGTGATAAATTTCAAATATTTGTGAATTTGGCATTTTGTTCAGCAAAACAAGAGCAAAAATGTGTGCTTTGGTAGCAAGGGCTTCTCTTCTTCACTTCTTTATATCTAAATCTTCCTTTCAAAATTTAGAGTAAAAAACCTCCTTTAGACAATAATCTTTGGCTAGCTCAGCCTTTACGTTGGCTGGGACTACATGGGTCAGGAATAAAGCTGCCTTTGAAAAACAATACTTTGCATTGAAGCTATAGAAAAGACAAAGAAGCTCTGGGATGTCAATCCCTGTCCCACAAGTGCAGCTCACACACAGGTCTCTGCACTGCACCACAGGTAAGAATGCTGCCTCCAGTAACACCTGCTTGCTAATGGTTTTGGATAAATTTTTGATGATGCAGCCAATGCACATGGCAAGAAATCTTGGTTGCTGAGACTTCTGTATCAGTTTTCCTTGGTATTTGTTAGCATTAATTATAATGCAGTAGCACACCAGCATGTAAGCTTGGACAGTGTCATGGCAAGGATGACCTCATTCACCTTTCACCATTTAGACAGACATATAAGGCATTGCAGAGACAATCTGTCAGCTCCAAACCCCTTCAGTAGTGAAATGTAGTTATTTTTAATTTTTACTGCAATGCCAGCAAAGAACAATCAGAAAAATAAACATGTTTTTTCCCCCATATCCTTTATAAACAATGCCTTCAGATTTACTTCTCCCTGCCCACCCCTTCCTCTACATTAGAGTGATGGTGTTAATTCTTCTTCTGAGGTGATAAAAAGCCTTTTTTTTCCTCTCAAATCCTCATCTGAATAGAATACGAACTCCCAGTGACTTTAATGGAGTTAACTGTAAGGGAGAACAATGCTCTTGCTTTTTCCAGGGGAACATCCCATTTCCTTCTGACAAGACTCAGCAAGATTTTGCAGTAACTTTCCTTGGAGATAAAGTTTCCAATGTTTAATCATCAGGACAAATGCAATAAAACACAACACACCTTAATGAATGCAGATGTCAAGTGGTTCTGCATGTCTGCCCTGCTGAGAGACTGGATCTGGATCCTCATATACTTGACTGTGGGCGTGCTGGTGATGGCAAGCTGCAGTTACACCAGACACAAACTTAAAACTGTACTCAGCAAAAAAATTACAACAAAGCTCATATATATACAATCACAAAACACTAAGAATTTTTTTTTCAAACTGCAATCCTGATTCACAAGTGGTCATTATTAAGACACTACTACCCAAAGGATCTTGGCAATGAGAGTTTGAAGGAACTTGCAATGGTCATTCTAACATTAAGTTTAAGACTTAAACATTAAAGGTGCATGTTTTACCTGGCTGTAAACCCAAAGGCAGATTGTATGAGTGTGAAACAATTCATCAGGATTTAGAGTGGAGTGGATTTACAATCTGGGTCTAATTTCCCAGTTACTCCTATTAACCTGAATTGCTTCCCAATTTGAAACACAGTGACAATGTTGTACTTTGGAATTTAAAGAGAATCCACCCTGAGCTCTCTCAAGATTCCTTTTTTTGGTGTTTAAAAGAAATGGAGGAAAAAGTTGCTATGACAGCACGTTCACATGCTTCCAGGTGAGCAATTTCTTAGAGAGTGACTTTGAAGGATAGTAAGGAATTCTGAGGGAAACCCTTCCCTCTGCATAGGTTACATGATGTTGGGCAGAGTCACAAGGGGCAGTTCTCTACAGCTTTCCCTTGTGTGCCTTGAAAACAAAGTGCCTTCTGATGGCTGCTCATACATTGCAGAACCCAAGACATCACAAACAGAGGGGGTTACCTGTGGGGCCCCACACATCTGGCACTCCCCAGCTGGGCGCTGGGACATGGGATGCTGAGCAGACACTGGCTTCTGTGGGAAGGGGTTGAGGTCACAGCTCCAAGAGTCACCTGAGTGCATCTGTGCTGTGATTTTAATGCGTTCACAGCCTTGCTGAGAGCAGTAACTGTGTCCTTTGCGAGCCTCATGGGCTTGCAGGTGAACAAAGAGGTACCTACAAATGAGATCAGAGATTAGAGTTACCATGTGCCTAGAGGCAGGGTCTGCACTTGCTAAATTGTGTTATCCCTCCCTGGGCCCAACATCACAAACTAACTCTTTCTCAGAGTAGTGCAAAATGGGGAGTATTTCAATGCAAGTTGAGCTCCCCTCTCATCCCCGCATGATGAGACCTGCAGCACTCACAGCTCATTGGGAAAAATTTTTTACACTTAAGGGATTATCAAACGTCATTAACAGGTAGCAGTTGAGTCACCATCACTGGAGTATTTCAAAATGGGGTAGACATGATGCTGAGGGACATGGATTAGTGATGGTTTCTGCCAGTTAGGTTGATGGTTGAACTCTATGATTGTAAAGGTCCATTCCAAACTAGACAATTCTTTGATTCATATATCCAAGCCAACTGCCCTCACCAAGCAAGTGTGGCATGGGGCAGACATCCCCTCCAGCTCCAGGCACCTCATCTTTTCCTCTGGAGTGGTGGCATCCCACCAGAGAATAAACAGTGGTGATGCTCAGGCTGCTCTGCAGGAGGCAGATTTGCCTGTAAATATCAGCATCTCCCACAATTTTGGCCCAAAGGCAGAGTTTAGCCTTAGGCAGGCACAACAAAAACTCAAAGGCAGCCAGGCCTTTGGAGTTCTTTATTTTTTTCTAGCTGTTCTAAGTATGTTTTCAATAGTGCCCATTCTGCAATTCAGGCAGAGGAAATTATATAAACAGCTCAGTTCAGCATCAGGATCAAAAAGATACATGAAGTTTAAAGAGACTTTTCATTCTATTTCTTTTAAAACTAAATATTTGTTCCTATTTGTCTGAGAGAAAGAATGAGTAAGCTTGGTTCCTTTCCAAGGATCCAGTGTGTGGGGGTTAAGAAAAGAAGGGAAAACATCCCACTCACTATAAAGTATAAAAAACAACAGGAAAAGAAAAAAAGCCAATCCCCTAAATTCTGTTTTCTGAAAGGCTAAAAAAAAGTCACAGCTAAGAAGCAAAAGGCTGATACTGCCAGAATTAAGTGAGGTTAGACCCAGCAATCCTCATGTACCAGGTCCAGACAGCTGCTGCCAACTAATGGCTCTTCCCATACACACCCACATGTGTAACCATTTTCCTCACTATTCAGTAGTAAACAACCTATTTACAGAATCCAGACAATTTTCTTTTTCTCAACAAAATAGAAAAGAAAATTAGGATTAATTAGCAAATTGTTATTTCACAATTCCTATGATGAGAGAGACCTGGCCATCAGCAAGGAGCACGGTTATCCGGGAAAGCATTCCGGGATTCGATTGCTCATGTGTTTTGATGCTTATGGTTGAATGAGTAAATATAACCTATTTTATTTTCAAATCTGGCACTTGTGGATTGATTCCTGAAGCAGCCACTTAGTCAGGTGAAGTGTCATGGGACCCATGGTCAGACCACAAAGCACTTTTTCCCTCCCTCACTATTTTAGCTGACTGAGAAATATGGTTTCGTAATATGTTTTTTATAAAAACCAAAGGTGTTTTATAGTCTTATAAAGATAGTGAAAAATTGCTAGGACACTCTTCAAGCCTTCAAAATAAGATATGTATTATAGGGCTCTCTCTCTTTTTTTTTTTTTTACAAGAATTTACTGTGTGATTATTTTAGAAATTTTCCTTTATGGGAATATGAAAAAGTTGAAGCTTCCCACACCCAGCACTGAATCTGCAGCAGTCACAAGAGGTCCCTTTTCCATAGCCTTTTGGGGTAAAAGAGATTCTAACAAATACTTACACTACACCCACACATGCTGTAGTGATCTGAGCTGTGGGGACACCTCAAAGGAGCTAAACCCAGGCAAGAAATCAGTCATTTTTTTAACAGCAATGCAAATCACTCCTAGATGATACAGAAACAGACCTAACCCAGGTAACTCCAGCCCATAAATCCATTTTTACCCCAAATCAGTGCACACACCATGCAAGGTGGATGGACCCAAATTTTAAGTCTGAGAAAGGGAAAGGAGATGCTGAGGCTAGCATGGGCAAGGTGATGGAGAACTTTAAGGGGCAATGCAGGGCTCACCCTGATGCTCTGTCGAAGTAGAAGAGCCTCTGGTCAGTGCCATTAAGAGCAATGTCCCGAGATGGGGCAGCCAGGTAGTGCTTTACACTGTGCACTGTGCCTGTCCGTCGCTGGTAGATATCAGCCATCACTTGGAAAACAGCATCCTTGGGATAGCAGAGAGCAACATGCAGCCAGTCTCCTCTGTTGGAAAAAAAGAGGTGGGGAGGAGGGGAAGAGAGAAAATGTGCTTAAGGGCTTGAGTACAGGAGAGATGGTCTGCAGCCAAGAGTACAGTCTTCAGGGGAAAACAACAAAATGTCCTTTGAGATTCTCTTCCTTCTTTAAAAAAACAAAATACACAAGAAATCCCCAAAGCCAAAGAAAATCTTTTTTTTTTTTTTTTTTTTTCTTTTTTGCTATGTCTGGGAACAACGGCTGCTTATTACAAAGGTCTGATCCAGGGACCCCAGCTGACCTCAGAGGACTTTGAGTCAGGTGCCAGGATACTTAAAACCAGATTTTCCCTTCCTTGCCCCATAAGGCTGTGGTACAAGCAGTCACATACCCACTTGTGGCTCCCAGTGCAGACAGGACTTGTTTCAGGTTCTCCAGCTGCTGCTGGAGAGAGAACCATCATCCAGCAGACTTTTCACCGGGGGCACAGATTCAGGAATTAGAAACTAATCTCTGATTTGAACCAGAGCCACAGTCTGAAGGGACCTGCTTCCTCCACTTTACAGCAAAGTTTATTATTATGGTTTCCATTAAAACATCCCTCTCTTCTGCTCTTTCTTCCATAGCAGTTTAGAATAACTAAGGGCAAAGTTAAGTCATCTTTTAACCCTTGTGTATCACAGTTACAAAGAAATGTCCCCATAACTTTCCTTCATGCTGTAATTTTCTCATGGAGAGAAAAACTGGCCCAAAACCAGAACATCTTTGTTACACAACTGAGAGGTAAAAGGTGAAGCAAGGGTGCTCCTTGGGTACTGATGGGGAGGATCATCCACAAAACCCAACACTGTTTCCTGTCTGTGGCATGCACTTGTGCTGTAGCAGAAAGCCACAAGAAGTTTATACTTGAAAAAAAACTGCAAGTACCAAGATAATTAGTTTAATTATTTTTTTCCTTTCCACACTCTGAAGTGGCTCAGCATACCACACCAAAGGGCCTGGACTGCAGTTTGCTTTGCTTTCCTTATATTACCAAAAGCATCCAGGCTTTAAATACATTCTTTTAATTGCTTGGCTTCCTGGAAAAAAAATGCAAGATTATAAATTTGGCTTAGAGAAAGGCAAATAACACCTTCATCAGCTGCCTTTTTAGGCCCTGCAAAGCTGAGGAAGACAATGCTTCACCAAAGGCTCTCCTGAAATGACCCGCCAGCTATTCCTGCTTATGGAGCAATAAATGGGGGGAAACTGCTTCAGTTCTGGAAATTCTTCAATCTGGGAATCTGCATGCCTAGACCTCTACTTTGCATTACACGTGGAGAGCACAAAAGCAAAGCTATTCCAGTCTTTTTCTGGTTTTCTCATTAAAACAAATCTATCTACAGGATGGAAGAAGGGACAGGCTGTTCTAGAATAATAAATCAAAGCTGCACAAAGACCCATCAGCTTAAGCCAGATACTGCCCTCTAGATTTTAACCAACTCCAGCTGTGTCATAACACAGGACAACTAGAAAACGGATATATTTTCAGATGATTTGGCCTCTGACTAAAGGAAATGAAAGAAATACAACAGAGCCATGTTTGTGGAATAATTTTAGGACAGAGTCCTAAGACATTTGGCTGCCTCATAAAGGTGATTTGCATTGCATTAGCACATTTCATCCCCTGATGTTGCTGTCACAAAAAAGGGTTTGTCATCTCCCTCAGATGCTGGGAACCAGCTTTGGTGCTGTACTACATTGCCTGCTGCCTCCCTGGGGAAAAAGAAAGGCACTAGAAAAGGCAATTGGAGGGTGGAGAGAAAAAGAAAAGGTGTGAAAAGCCTGACCATCTTGAGTCACTGGAGCATCTGGGAATATGAAGGATAGAGCCTCACATGCATGGGAGCGGGCTGAGTGAGATGCTGCCATAAATTATATCAATACTGAAAGCATCAAATGAAAAGCACCTACTTCAGAGTCAGTGGAAAATGAGATGGAAATAAGTGCATTTCCACAACAAAGGGTCTGGGAGGAGATGTGAGAAGGGAAGGCATTAGAAGTTATCCTTTATGTAAATACACGAAAGGAAAACGTGGTTATTTTCTCTTTAATTTAGAGGTGTTTTAACAGCTTCCTATTTAGTTCTTAACTTCAGTTCTGTTTCTTCAGCTTGTACAAAATCCCTCCCAAATACCTGTCCTTGTGGCTGAACTTGGCTCCGGGAAAAGCAAAGAAGAAGCCACAGAGCCATGGTGAGATGTTCCACAGGGCTCTGTTTTGCAGCTGGGCAGCTGTGGGGGGTCAGGCGCCTCTTCTCCAACCACTGCCAAAGCTGAGGGAGAAATGCAACCACAGGCAGCAAGTACTAATCAGGCATGGGACAGCTTGGACATGGCCTTCAAAGGAAAACAGATGTTCATGTGCCTTTCTCAGCCACTGCTCTGGCCACCAAGGACTTCCTGGCTGGGTCTCAAGTGCAGGATGCCTTGGTCTTTCTCAGGGTGGTCAAGAGATAGTGGCTCCTACCTTATTTCCCCCTAAACCCCTCCATTCTGTCTTATTTACCAAATGGTAACCCGAAGTGAAAATTTGCAGAATAAGGATAATAAGCCCTAATTCAGCTGCTCTCTTCACCAGCACATCAGCTGGCATCTCTGCAAACACCCCAGAGGTCTGGGGACACAACGCAGCCCAAGTAAGACAAGAAAATTCACAGAACATCCCAAATTATGAATTCAGAGTAATTTCAGACTCCTGCCCAAATGTGGTGGGAACATCTGTTAGATGCTATTACATTTAAAGAGCAGCATGAAGGGAAAAAAGAAATTTGAAGCAAGGGGCAGAAGTCAGACTATCAATGCAGAAAATGCTGTCCAAAGTTGTAACACACAGGTCTGGATTTTTTTTTTAAAACTTCCATTCTTTGGAGTTTCTTTCAAGAGAAACAATGAAAAATATTCTCAGTTGGAATGTCCAACACCAGAATCAGCTGTCAGTTTAAGAGAAAGTCATATTAATGTATGTAGGAAGCTAATGAACTATTTAAGATACTTTCATCCCCAAGCCATACAACTGTGTTCACAGCCTTTTCTAGGGATAAAGTCCATTTCATTTTAGAAGCAAGGAACATTCTTCTTTCTGTTTTTCATTCTTGTTCTTAATCATGCCAGCATCTTCCTATGTGTTTTTACAAAAGACAAATTTGCATTTGAAGGAGAAAAGTCAAATAAGTATGCTCTAGCAGAAAGTCAGGGCTTAGCGGGTCCTAGCAATTTCAAACATCACTTAGAAAATTTTTGAGAGTCTGCCCACACCAGCATGTATAAGCCTGAAACTTCCACTCCTCTGCTGCTGTCATTCAACAATCCCACAGTGCATTTAATGCATTTTTATGAATGTATTAGGCCTGTTTATTTCCTTTTGGAAATGACTGGGTGAATAAAACCCAAAAGGGCTTTCTTTTATCGCCAGGATATTGGCACTTGTACTTTTGGCTCTTTCAGGTGAAGCAAAAAAACTATTCTTTCTGTTTTGGCAATGAGCAGGCTTCTTGGGAAAAAAAAAAATTAAAAAAAGGACGAGAGAAAGGCAAAATAAAAGCTGGCTAGAGGTTTCCTGTTCTTGGACATGTGGTTGATACAGATCTGCACGTAGACATACACATACCTTGTTTACAACCCTCAGAACAACACCCCCAGCTCAATCCTCAACTCCCAAAAGCAAGGCCACTTAGAGAAATGCACTCGAGCAGGCAAAGGAGGGGAGACTTCTGTGGGTGGTGGGATGTGGAGTGAGTCATCTAACTTGGAGATGAGATTTAGATGGAGGAAGCATAGAAAGAGAGTATTTCTGGGACTCTCATGCCTGGAAGGGGAAAAATAACACTCAAATATTGTAAACATGCCTCTTGTCTGCATCGTATAGAGTATCAGTCCTGGGCAAATGGGTATGGTCTGCTACTGGGGTGCTGGTTGTGCTGGACATCAATCTTGGCTATATTTTAGCTAAGAGAACTTGTATCTCCACCATGTTTATTGACATGGTGTGTCATGACCATGGCAGTGGACAGTCCAAATCCTGATCTCACTGATGAAAATCTAGAGTTAGCTGATGAGGGAATGCCATAGAGTACAACTAAAAATTACTTAATTTTTCCTTGAGCTCAAAAAACCAAGAGACTTTCATCCAGTGAGTCAGTCTCCACCAACTGTTATTATTCCTGTTTAAAAACAACCTCTCTGACATTTTGGTCAACATCTATGTGAGCAGAACTTTCAAAGGGAGTGAAACGACTGAGAATTTGAAATTTTCCTGCCTATAATATGAGAATGTGCTTCTTCGATTGACTTGTCTCTCACGGACTGAATTTTGAACTTCAAAGCACAAAAAAGCAAAGTCACCATTCAACATCCACCCTATCACTAGAACAAATCACAGGAGATCCTTGCTCCTTGTTCTCAGTCAGGATACAGCTGGTTTTTCTCCACAAAATTGTCTCCCATCCTTACAACAATCTGCAAGCACCAGTCTGAATCTCCTCTGGCACAAAAACCTGCTTTCAGGACAAGCCACTTCCAAGCCAAACAACATCACTAGTGGGGTGAATGGAGTGAGAAATACCCACGTATCTCACAGGTGCTGGGAGAAGTAGAGAAATAGGTTCAAGAAATCTGGACATATGCTCACAACTTTCTCTCACTTCAAGCTCTTTCTCTAGAACCCACAGTTCCCACAGTCTCGTTCTTCCATTGTCACTTGCTCCTTCTCTAAACTTTTCTTTCATTTTCTGCCCTCAAATTCATTAAACACATCCAAAACCCCTGCAATGACAAGCAAGCTACTGGGCAAACATCCAGCAATTTTTTTCAAGACCTTGTTATTAAGGATTGACTTTTCTGGGGGAGTGCTTTCTGCGGGGACAGTAACAAGTTAGGTATGTGTTTAGCTAACTGGAGTTGTGTGTATTGGGATTGGAATGTCTCTCCTAAAAGTTACCATTTAGGAAATGCCATTAAAAATTCAAAAGCATGGCTCATCTCTTAATATAAATTAAAATTTTTTGTTTTACCCATGTGCCTCCTTAGGCAAAAACAATGATTTTGCCTTTTGTGAAGCTCAACAAATTACAGAAGGGTTCCTGCCCTGAGGTACAATTCTGCTGATACTCATGAAACCTAGGGTCTGACTCAGACAGCATTTGGCTCACAGACAATTGGATTCAAGCAAAAATAAGAACTTCCTGTATTTAAACACAGTACATCATCTTATCATCTGTTTTCCCACCCTACATGCTTTCATGCAGGAATCACATCCCAGTTCAATCTGTATCTTTTTTTAATGGGTTCCCAAGCACTCTGTCACTGACTATTGTGTATTTTGTATTTTCCTGCTGCTGTGCCTCCGATACACATCAGGTCAGGAGTGGCTGGTGGCCCAAACAAGTCCTGTACTCACTCTAGGGCCAGTAGAAGGCTGAAAGGAAGTAAAAATCTTCAGGTTTAATGTGTCAGGCTCCAAAGTGACGAGCAGCCTGGTGTGCCACAGCCACTAGGGGATTGATGGATGCTCAGATTGCTCTATTTCATGCTGTAAAATGATCAGCTGGGGAAGGATGTCTCTCCTCAGAGTCACCTTGATAATCCATGGAAAGAAGAGAGTAGTGATGGCTGCAGGATCACTGGAACATGGCAGTGTCAGCACCTACTTTAGCCCAGCTGTACTAAAATGGTGCAGCCTGGAGTCCTGGCAAACATTTTGCTCCTATCCAATATTTAAAAAAAAAATAAAATCTTGTGGCTTTCATCCATGGCTTGAGCCATGGGTAATTTAAGGGATTTAAATTGACAGGAGGGAATTCAAATGTATCTGCTGACTTCTGTGTTGTGTGGACAATTAACTCTGAATTACAGATGTTATCAGCAGGGGCAGCCTGTGAAACCCAAGTAGCACTTTACTTATTATTATTGGAAATACTGCTGGTGTTACTTGTGTTACATCCAGATCTGGGGATGGAGATCAGAATTCATGTATGTACAAGAAAAAAGAAAGCAGTCACAGCCTTAAAATGTTTGCTGCCCTTTGAAAGACTAATTTTGCCTTCCTGAGAATTTATCAATCTGGGAAGCAAAAGGAAAAGCTCATTTAGAACTAATCTGAAAAAGAAACAATTTAGGAAATACCTATAAGCTGGGCAAGCCTGCAACAAGCATATTCAAGCCTTGTCTCATTATCGTTATTTTCCTCCAGACCTTATCACTGCCAAGGAATTTAATCGTAAAAATGACAAGTAGCTGAAAGTATGAATCAGACTGGCATTGAATAAGAAGCTTTAGGAAAAACACCTACCTACACAACCCTGACAAATATAAATATAACAAGTCCCCCAGAGCCTCAGTGCAGACATGGGCTGTTTAAGTTTGCTTGCATTGAGATCTCCTCTTTTGGATGGGATGCAGCATCCTGGAGGCTTCACATCACCCGGCATCCAAAAACTCTGCTATTTTAAAATGAAGAATTTGGATACAAACTCATCCTAGGCTCTTGAATTTTCAGATAATTTAGATTATTCACAGGTGAGTACAATAACAAGGTCTAGCCCAGAACTCCAGCCTGGCAAATACAGGAGTGGAGCCATGCACCTGTGCCCATCCCTGTGCAAACACAGCAGCAGGGGAAAGGCTGGACACATTCCCAGGCACACACATAGACATCTGCCCTTTTGCTGGCTGTTGACACAAAATTCAGCCCTCCTCTGCCAATTTTGGGTTTTTTTTAAAAAGGCAGTCATAAGGATCCAGCAGCTCCTGCAATAAGGCACCAAAGAACTTCACTTTTATGAGTCTCACTGTGTCCCTCCAGATGAAGCAAGAGAGTGAGGATGAAGAGTCTGGGGAGGGATTTTTGGGCCCCTTGGAAAGGTGCAGCACTAAGGAAAACCCCTCTGTGCAGGACTGTGGCAATCCACCCATAAGAATCACCCTCTTTTTACTATTAGCTGCTCAGTGTTTCCCTGAATTCTCTCTTAGCCACAGCAGAGAGCCCTAATAGGGGAAAACTCTTCCCTCTGAGCCTTAACAGACCAAGTATAGAGATATGTCTGTGCTCATTAAAAGCGAGGAGTGTTCCATCTAATTGCCACTGCTTTTCAGGCTGCTTCACCAACACAACTTCTTACACTATAACTCAGATATGTGCACTGCAGAGATTTCTTATCTTTAGATGTGCTGATAGCAGAAAGAAACCTGGCTGATGTACTGAACAGCTCTGTGCCTTTGATAATAGTGTTTGACTTTGCCTCTTCTGCGATTAGAAAATTTGCACAGGCACAAAGCCTCGATCGTTAAACTGAAAGACTTAATTTCTGACTCTGCCTATTGTATGGAGTCTCAATCTTTGTACTGTTTTCCAGCACCTGAAAAGAAGCACACACTTGCAACCAAATAATGGTTTCCATCCTCCCCTCCTGTCTTACCAGCCTCTCCATTAAAAAGTTTGATGCTCACTGTAGGTCTGTGTGCTTTCAGGAGAATAATTTTGAGCAAAGTCCTTAACTCAGTCTTACAGATAATTCCCATACTCCTGTGAAGCAAAAAAAACATCATATCCAAAAAAATACACAAACAGCTTTCAGGGGGTGAAACCACCTCCACAAAGAGATAAAGCCCATGGAGAAAGGGGGACCTAGGTGCCTGTTCATGAAGGATTTGCAGACTCTTTGTGCCTGCTGAGAGCAATCCTCAGCAGATCTGGGCTGGTTCTGGAGCACATTTTATACCCAGTCATTAAAATTCCAGCCAGCCCTCTCCTTCTGTTCACTTGCCAAAACATTCAGAAGTGACTTACCCTGCATTACCTCTTTGCAGAAGCATCAATACCCAGCCGCCTTCTCATCCCAACAAGGAAACTCCCAGCCATTAAAGAGTCAGCCCTATCTATAGCTTAATAAGGGCATTTCTGGTGAGGCAGCTACCTTCCCCAGCAGCCTCAAAACTCAGCCTGCAGGTCTACACAGGGCTTTAATATTTGCCCATTAGTCAGCCAGTGCCAAATCCAAATACCTCGCACTGGAAGGGAAGTTGGCGAGCATCAAAGAGTTTGTTTGCAGCACATGGAAATTTGTATGTGGAGACACGGTGATTTTGTTTGGTTTAGCTTCAGATTTTGATGGAGGTGAAGTAACTGCAGCATTCCCCCAAACACAGTCTGAATCAGTGTGAAGAAAACACAGGAGCTGCAGCAACCCTTCAGATGTCCACCATAGAAAGAAGAGGATCTCAGTGACTGTGCCAAGACTGGTGAGTAAAGCCACCCAAGCTGAGTAAAGCCATCCAAGCGGTGCCTTGGAACTCCTTGCACCTCACAGAAAGCAGAGCTGCCAATTTCAGCTGAGTCATGGGAATTCATCCCAACCAGCTCCTGCCCACCCCAGGAATCCGGATGTTCCAGTCTTATATTAGATGTCTGGACTGGCATGACTTCTCTTGGGTCTTTCTGCAGTGCTTCACAGGCAGGGAAAGTGTTAATCTCACAAGTATTTGACATCAGTGCTATGCCTGACCTCTACAGAAATCCAAATCCTGGTACATGTCTCCCTGTCAAATTCCTTATTTCCCCTCTGACCTTCTTTTAGCCAGAGCAGAGCAAACAGCTCCAGAAGTGTGAGGGCTGTGCAGCTGTACAGGCAGCATCTCGGATATATCCATCCATCATTTTACAAAGACAAGACTAAAAATAGTTCAATTGTTCACTCAGGTTATGTCAGAAGATAACAATTCTAGAACTTTTCTATGAAAGCTTATCAAACGTTTTTGGCTTCCATTGCATGTTTTGCACAGATATTACTATGTTAAGAGATGATTTTTTTGGCAGATTATCCAGTAGATTGGATTAGAAAAGAACAAACAAAATACAAAGACACTTGAGACAGGTAAGTCTTCCCTGCTTTTCTAACTCTGATTTCTCTGGGCTCCACAATTGGAGATTTCTTCCATTCCAGAAGTGATTGGCATATAATGTTTACTAAAGGTCATACACAGCACTGCTTGGATGGGCACTTGTTTTCCTTCAAACCCCTAAATCCTCTTCTTCACCTGAATTCTTTTACCCTTCCACAAGAATCCCATTTCTCCATGTTTTTCCAGACAGTCTAGAAATTTCACTATTGCCATTGCATCAGCCTGAATTCCCACATCAATTTGCATCCAGCAGACTTGAGGCATACACAGAGCAGACACAAATTTCATTCCCAGTTATTTCTTAGCAAGATGCTCCAGTTGAAATTAAGTAAAATTGTGATTTTCCTTCATTACACACTTTGCCAACTGTTTCTAAATCAGAAAAAAGCTACCAACCTTTGCCCTGTTCAAGTAACTGGTTTCCCACAAGACAAAGCAAACCACAACCACATTGTGGTTTTCATGATAAATTGCCATTAACTGGCTACTTGAACAAAAGCTAAATTTCAAGCCAAGCTTTACCAAAGACTCTGCTGCCTTCAAACCTCAATCTGTGCTTGAAGACCAAGGGCCAAAACTTTGTCAAGTGTTAATCACCAGAGTGATAAAGTAACCACCCACAGTAGATTTAGCTCTGCAATTGCAGTAACAGCTAATCATTTAGAGAGAGATAATAATTGCAAACCTCAGCTTGTCCAAGAGTGACTAACGGCTTTTCTTTTTCCTTAAATTGCATGAAGATATATTAATACAAAAACTGTGATTTAATCCTAGTAATTAGTCTTTGATCAGAATGTCGAAACACTCCAGCAATTGAATCATGGCACTACAGCTACTACTTCTTTAAATCAAGAGGACCCGGTATATCACTTACTGTAATGGTCACCTATAAATCTATTAATATTGCATTTTTCTGGCTGAATTCCCATGAGGCTTCATGATGGAAAGTAAAAACAGTATTTTTCCACAACTTTAGAATCATAGAATAGTTTGGGTAGGAAGGGACCTTAAAGATTATTTAGTTCCAACCTCTCTGCCACAGGCAGGGACACCTCCCACTAGACCAGGTTGCTCAGTGCCTCATCCAGCCTGGCCTTAAATACCTCCAGGGAGTGGGCATCCACAACATCTCTGGGCAACTTGTTCCAATATCTCACCACCTTCACCATAAAGAATTTCTTTCTTACATCCAGCCTAAATCTACCTTCTTCCAATTTGCATCCATTATTCCTAGTCCTGCCATCCTGTACCCTATTAAAAAGTCCTACCCCAGGCTTTCTGAAGGCCTCCTTCAGGTATTGATAAGCTGCCATGAGGTCCCCACTAAGACTTGTCTTCTCCAGGGTGAACTACCCAAACTCTTTCTGCATTTCTTCAGCTCCAGGTCACACAGGAATGCATCCAGACAAGTTTTGAATATCTCCAGAGAAGGAGATACCCTCCCATACCCTCTCTGGGCAGCTTGTGCCAATGCTCTATCACCCTCATTGTAAAAAAGTTTACTCTTATATTTCTGTGGAACCTCCAGTGTTCCAGCTTGCACCCATTGCCCCTTGTCCTATCATTGGAGGTCTGTGATGTATTGCACTTTTATATAAGTGCCAGAAGAAAACATGGAAAAGAAATACAACCCAATCTATAATTTTGCTGTACTGAGGCCTAAAATTTGAAAACTTTATGTAAAAAGGAATCGTGACTACAATGCTGTTTGGATTACAGAAGATGCAGAGCTCTGTGCACATTCTGATGTATTTCTGCACTTTATATATATGGGAGATAATTTATGTGTGCAGCAACTAGTACAAACAAACGAACTAGAGCCAGAGCTCTTCTGGAGAGATTTCAGGGACAACAGGCCAGGACTGACTTGGATTCTATTTCAAAACTTTCTGGAAAAAGAAATGTCTCTGCACTTCAAAAAAGGCTGGAATAATGTGAAGGCAGAGGCATCTTGTTACTTTAACAAGTGCCAGCCATTAACACCTTGCTTCCGCACGCTCAGAAATTCCTTAGGCATTTGAAAGGTCACTTGTGAATAACCTGGGAAATAGGTCAAAATATTTTGGGGGGGAAAAAAAAGAAGGTTTTCTAACAACATGGGGCAGTACCTGTTGAAGTTGATGGGATACAGGATAACATCCTCAGGTGCTCTGCCATCCCACTGGATGATATAAGCCTGCTCGAGCATGACAACGGGCTGGTACTGCTGGTAAGGTGCTCCCCTGTTCACACCTTGCAACTGCAAGGGATGGGAATGGTACGTGGCTCTGGAGATGGATAAGGTCAGATTCTCAGGGCGCCTGGCCTGGATATAAAGCTGAGGGAGAAAGGAAAATGACAAAACATGTCCATTAAACCAGCTAGGCTCAGCCATAACATGTGCATTTGATCATTGTTGCCTGTAAATGGCCTTTGCCAATGAAGAGCTTGGAACATTTGGAAAGTTACTGAAACGTTTCCAGTTCAAATAAAAAGGTAAAACAGAAATAGCATCCACAGCCATTCATGGGGACACCTTGAAGCAAAGCATGAGCTGAAAAGCACCTTAAGAATGTGCAGTATTCAAAATCTTGAGGGAGAAGCGTAATCAAGGAAATATTACAAAGTAACTCTTTTTTTATGAATTCAAATAACTGCACTTTAAAAACAGGCGTATTTCACTGAAAATGCAGAAAACTAAGTTATTTCAGTGAACTTTGGGTTAGGTCCAGTTATCTAATGAAAGCCATATATTTGCACTCAAGAAGAATATGAGGCTGAAATTTTGTGAGCTGAAACTTGCTGGCCTGACTATACACCCTTATAGACTACATACTGCATTCCACAGGCTTCAACAGAGAGCTCTTCTGTACCAACAGATGCCCTTGGCCTGCTGTTCAACTCTGTAGAACAATTACAAAACTACAATCTTGTCATATGCTTTTTGTGTCCTGCCATCACCCAAACAAAGGCCAACTCATGTGGCAAACAGCAGTTTAAGGCTGAACACAAGATGTTGTCCTGCTGTGCTCCATGTAAAATTCCAGTGCAAAAGGATGATGCACAGCTAGTCAGACAAATCTGTCTTGGTGCACGGGGTCACAGCAGACAGCTTTTCATATTCCCTGAAGGGATTCAAATGCACTGAGGACAGATGAGGACACATAGTTACACCTATAATCTTGCTTCCTTCAGTCTCCTACAGTGCAGAATATTGCTCAAGAACTTAAAAAACCCAACAGGAAAAACCATGTTGGCTCAGAAAAGTCTGAGCTTCTACATGAGCATCCATCCAGCAAAATAATTTTTAAACTCAATTTCTGTGTTTAAGGTGGGTCAAAACGGAGGCAGAAGTCTCTTAATAGATTTTAAGATCACAAGCAAGAGTCTAAGCCCAGCTAAGACTAGCAGAGAGGGTGAGTGTACATTTATCAGGATATTTGCCTTCTACAGTTTGGCTATGAGACCTTGTCTCCTCGCATCTCCATATCTGCTTCTCTTTCTTACATCTCTGCAGACTGAAAGATCTGCAAAAACAACTGTCTCTCACTGGTTTATATATGGGCTTATTTTCATTGGGGTTTCCAGCCAGTTCAGCTCCCATTTCCAGTTCCATGCACAGAACTCCAGCTCATGCCTGCTCTTGGTGTAAACTTCAAGTTCCAAATGACAGACTATCTCTGCCTACACCTCACCTCCCCCCTGGATTCAGGGGGATACAGGGCCTCATGTCAAAGAATTAATCCAAAAGGGCTTGTAAATATTCCTTGGATATTCAGATCATTCCCCCTTTCACTCCATTGCACTTTAATAATGAGATCCTATCCTGAGTGGTATCTGAAGACCCTTGAAGATTAAAGTGAATCCCAGAATTGCATTAAACAGGATTCTTTCCTCATGGCTGAAAGTCTTGACCAAGTAATTCACCCCAAACAATCCCTGAGCAGCAGCCCATTTGCTCATTCTTGATAGTCCAAGGAAGGAAAGAATTATTTTTACAGTCTGATAAAAGACCTTTTTATTTATGAAACCAAAGAGGAAAACCTATTTTCCCTTTGCATTCAAACCATGATTGGAAAGTCAGTAACATACGATACAATAAACCACTTTTCTATCTCATTGCTCCCCATCCAGATGGGGAAGTGCTGAGATCAGAGCAGGTGGTCAGTAAAGGTCCTCTCAGACCTGAAATCCATCAATGTATTAATTGTTCTCAATCAAAACGGCATTTTCTGACAAAGAACAGCTGGAATGAATTCTGATACTGGAAAATAATAGCCTGCTTTTATCTTTTTGTACAAGAAGCAAAAGTTTCTGTCCTATCACTGCGAACTTTGGCATTATTTCCTTCTAATACATGTCTCCAGCAAACACAGAATATTAAAGTGGCTGTTATACAAAATTACATTCTACAAAATCAAATGATAAAATTAGCCAAATATAGAAGGAAATGCATTTAATCAGCCCCAAAAGTTCCTAAATTAAAGACTCTAAGACAAAAGATTCCTATATATACAAAGGGATTTGAGCAAAAAGAAGAGAAGAGAGGGAGAGAGAAGTCTACCTAGGTGCAACATCAGCCACAATGTGGCCTCTTCCTTCATCAGCCTTTACCTGATAACAAATTTACTCACTTGAGCTGAACTTGGCAAACCTTGTCACTTTCCTTCCTTGTATCTACTTTCGCATGGGTAAATGCTTGTGGATAGGAGTGAAAAGGAGGGTAATGAGAATTTTTTTCTAGAATGAAAAATCCATCTTCCTTACCAGCACCTCCATAACTTTTGGTTAGCTCTATTGAAATATTTAAGAGGGGAAAGTGGGTTATAAAAACCTGAGAAGTGGTGACAGCTTAATGTAGTAGAAGAGGAGCTAGTTAAAACATTATAAAACACGAGCCTTCTACTTGCCTGGATGGTTCAATGGACATAGTTGTCATTTTAGCTGCTAACACCTCATGCTAAAAAGATGTGTCAGATTTCCTTGTGCTTACATGGCAATTTTCCCAAGTAGATTGTGAAACTGAGAAGATAAATTCTCTTACAATCCATGGGGGACCTGCTGTTCAACTGGATAGCCAGTATGAAGATAAGCAACATGCAAAACACAGGAATAGAAAATCTTGGTTTCTGAGAAAAGGTTTGCTTGCTTTCTTGTTTCTTTAACATTGCTTTGGTCCTGCTGAGCTGTCAGCTGTCAGACTAAGCAAAATAGCTCAAAAATGAGAAATTCAAAACATACCTTCCCCCCTGCTGTTTGGTTGATTCTTTAGAATGTTGATTTCCCATGGCAATACATTTCCCTGTGGAATTTTCCAAGTGAAGACTTTATTTTGGAAAGAAAAAAAATGTATTTTTCTCTAAGACTTGCTAGGACTTGCTAGGATGTCATTGACTACATTGATTTTCCATTGGTGTACACAAGAATTCAAAAGCAGCTATGCAGGCACTTGAATGCACCAGCTGAAGAGGTGTAACCAGGAGACACAGGATTAGGGCAAACACTCAATGCAAGAACAGAATTAACAGAAATGGAATAATTTCTGTTGCAGCCTCCTGCAGAAAGGCAATGACTAAGTGAGCTGGTGAAAAATCAGCAGCATTTCCTGAAGGGTTTCATAAAAGCAAGGCATCCATTTTTTGCTAATTCAAAACTGACTAATTAAACTATGTGGCAGCCACTTAAGACTGTCTAACACCTTTTTATGCTTATAAAAGAAAACAGCACATTGTGCCAAAAACTGTGCTCATTTTAGTAAAAACTAATACCAAAAAAAAATAAGAAGTTGCCCAGTCTTTCCTGCTGACTTGCTGTGAAGCCTGCAAGGAAGCAGTAAGTGTTTCAGCTTCCCAGAGGGAGCCAAGGTGCTCGTCTTACAATTTATATAAAAATCAGATATGGTTGAAGAATCACATTTACATTTTAACAATCAATGCAGGTGTTGAACACATTTGGAAATCTCACCCACCTACATGGAGAGAACAATGGAGTGAGCCTCTCTCTTAATTTTTCTTTTGTTATTGAAAGTCAGACTGATGGGATACAGAGGACCTCAGAGCCCCACTGACAAAGTCCAAGTGACTCACACAGGTCATGGTGCTGCCAACTCTTGTGATTTCCCTGAGTCTCCCTACATTTAGTGTTCTTCCTCAAAGCCTAACCTTATTTACACTACTACATGTGAGTTTCAGAAAAGAGGTTGGTCTTGTTAGTCAGTGCCAACCCAATGGGCTCAAAAGAGGTGGACAAGGAGACCTGATAGTTCTTGCATGTGTAAACTGGTCCCAGAGCCTTTTTTTTGGTAGTGAAAGGCAACATCAGAGCCAAAGCTGGAAGCGTTTCCTAGCTTCCTACTGAAAGAAAGTCTTGGACAGCACATGGGGAAGGTCGTATGATGCCTCTTTGGAGATGGTGAGGAGGAAAGATCATGAATATATCACTGGGAGGTGGAAATGTCAACCTGAGCTGCCAGACTGAAACATCCTCAAGAAAGTCTGTCCCCAGGATTTTGTGGAGCTGGATGTGCTGCCAGAGGAGTAGGTTTTCCCCAGGCATTTCCTTACCTGGGCAAATTACATCCAGGAGAAGATGAGCATGAAAAGTGAATGAAAGAAACCAGGCAGAAAGGAATTAACTGAACTCTAGACACTTTGCTCAGAAAGGATTTGCCTCCAATATTAGCTGAAGGACTTGCATCCTATTTTTCCACACCAAGTAGCCCATCCCTGAGGCTGACTACCTTGGGCACAGTTAAGCAGTAGCATGAGAGTCACTCTTTCCTTGAACTAAAAGGAACATTTTCACCTGCTTGTGCTCAGGAAAAATAAAAGTTCTTGTCTACCAGAGGAAAAGAAAAACAGATTTTGTAATAGAGCTGCTAAGATCAAATAAACCATCTTCCTCCATGATTGGATGCACTCTTTTAGGCTTTTGATCTAAAACACGACACTCAGAATTTAGCACAGAAACAAATCATTGGTTTGTCAAGGTGCTGAGAACCAAGGTTAAAGTAGAATAATTCAACATCCATATCCTTCAAATTAAATCAAACACCATTGCATGAGACTGATTTATTCTACCCTGCACACATATATATATTTCTCTACCCAAATCCCATAAAGTGTAGGATTTAATATAAGCTTTACTCATCCTGTTGGATGCTGATTAGTTGAAAAATGCTGGTAAGTAACGGATTCCAGAGAGGCAAATGTTTACGCTTGCCTAAACCTAGCCAAGGAAATTTTCTATGGTGGAAAAACTGCCTCACCACATAGAGTGCCATAACTGGGAGGGTATTAATAGAAATAAAAGTATAAATGCCTTCTTGTTTACTGTTCTGAATTTAACTGTTAGGCTGCCAGAGCAGAGAATATAATTTCTCTAGAGACACGGAGCAGAATATAAGTGCCAAGCACAAAACTCTAATTCAATGGGAGTGTTTAATAAGAGCCAAATCCTGTTTCTACCAAGTCAAAGGCAAATGTAAACCAGGGGATGAAAGTTCCTTGTCTAAGTAGCAACTCCTGCTCTCTGCTGTGCAACTAAAGCAAATACATATATTTTTTTTTTATCTTAAGTAGTCAGCATAATCTGGATCTAACTGTGCACACATTATGCAGACATAGAGGTCTCAGATAATTACAATGCCTGAAAGTTCCATACAGAAAATTCCTTGGAGAAAGTGGGGCAGAGTGTTATATTTGACGACCCGAAATGCAAGCCTTACACTGTACTACACATCAGAGAAGTCACAGAGAAATCTCCCAATGTGGAAAATCCATGAGGATTTTGAAACCAGCCTCAGGTACAGCTGTAGGAAATCAGATTCTGTTACTCCTCACACTCACCAAATTGCATATTACAAAGGGAATGCTGACAAGCCCACGCTTCTAGAGGCAATTTTAATGCTGTCTCCAGTGACTTCAGGCAGCTTCCTCCCATGCCACAACTGCCAGTGAGAGAAGAGTCTGTGCTTCCAAGTGCACAGAAGACTCTTAATAAATAAGTAAATAACTAAGACCTGCTGTAGTAATATCCTTTAGAAGTGGAAGAGCAAGGAGAGCCATCTTACAGGTTAACTACAATAAAGTGCATTGTCACATATTTACAGCATGCTCAACAGACACATAAAGGTCTTGTTGAAATATGAATAACAATCTGATTTTGAGATCACTTGTCTCCATTTAACATGAACCTCCTCCTTTTTTTCCTTACTGCAAGGTTACCTGGGATTTTCAGCCCTTTTTATCAAAGGCACTGACATCTCAGCGAAAGCCTCTAACTCAAGTGTGCATAGAAAACTGAAATAAATGTTAAATTATCATCCTGACCTACAGACTGACCACCCCTCAGCTAGTGTTTTCCGTGTGGAAAATAAGAAATAAGTGTGATTTTGTCTCAACCACTCATTTCACCATCTTGAATGTAGTGGGATGTATCAGAGGAGTAGTGTTTCCATTACTGAAATTTGATTCACCAGGCTTATCCACCAAAGCCCCCATGATAAAGTGGAAAGATGCCTGCAAGCAAGAACTAGAAAGCACCAAACTTTCCCCAACTCAATTTCAACTTGCAGCTTCTCGAGGGTGATGGCAAGAGTCAGGGCTCCTTACAGCCATGGACTGCAGTTTTTCCAAGCCCTTGGAATTAGGCAGGTACCACTGGGAGGAATAAAATTATACCAAATTTATTATTCACCTCAGTGTTGAGCAGGTTTCACTCCATCACCCATCAGAAGAGCACCTCAACACACCCACCCAACCCACCCAGCCATTTTTCCTGCAGACATCCCCCATTACCTGTGCAAATTTCCCAGTGCACATCACACCATTCCAGAGTGGGACAGTGACACACCCAGGGTGATACAGCAAGTAATTGTCTGCTCTTCCTACAAAGGTGTCTGGATAACCTGTCACCGAGCCATCCAGGTCATGGAAGATGGAAGTCTTGTCACCATCATTATCATTGTTTCCAAACCACTGTCCTGATTTACCAAAAAACACCTTCAGTCCAACCTGGCAGGAGAAAATAAGAGGAAAGATGACTAGTTAGCTCTAAGTAAGGACTTGGGCATGGAAAGTTGTAACAGCCAAAACAGCTCTGTTGTCTGAGTAAAGAGTTTTGTTTTGCATTATCTACTTAGAAAATTTTAAAACTGTATTGGTTTTCCCCCTCATTTCTTAATCCCAGGAAATATTTTCATAAAAATCAGGCTTTCGGTTCTTTGAAATGCACAACCATATATTCCTTGAAAACACACCACAATAAATTGTGGGATGGCAAAGGGAAGAGAATGACTTAATGTAGGGAAGTACTGGAAGATTATGAAATTTAATTAGGAACATCACAGCTGTGATCAGAGAAAAAAAAATTGCTAGATGTTGAGTGAATTTTCTCATATATTTTCAATGGCTCTTCTAGGGGGTTTTGTGAGTGATATTTTTTCCTCATTGTTCCCCTAAAACCTTATAAAACTCATAGAAATGACAGCAATTCTCAGAATTGGCTCTCATGCACATTCTCATATATCCCCTGAAGAATTTTTTTAAGGGAAAGAGAAATAGCAGGAAGCAGCATTATCCACATTATGCACAACTCTGCCTTCAAGAACTTTCAGCAGCTAAGCAAAAGAATCTGTCCTGATATGAAAAATCCAGCAAAACAAGGGAAGTGCAGACATTCAGCAAAAAAGCAGGGAATATTTCAATGTCTGCAGGGAAAATTATTACAGTGATGATTAAGTTCAGAAGTAATCAAGAAAATAATTACTTCAGGTCAATCACTCTGAATGAATCCTGCTTCAACTTCTATAAAGGCAGGCAGCAGAAATAGCGGCCAGATCACTCAAAAGGCTGTAATTTGTTCCATTTAGCCCAACTAATTTTAATTGGACTGTGCACATAAGTAAGAATTAGGGTCAGCAGAATTAGGCTGCAAGTTTACTAAGGGCTTTATTTTAACAACAATAAACAGAAGAGCTTAGGAAAATAGGAGGGTCACTGTGATTCTGAGTTAGACGGAAAAAGGTCCCGTTGGCTTAGAAAGAATGAGGCAAAAACTACTTGCAGAATAAAAGTCTTCATTCCTTTAAATTGAAATTAGGGCCTAGAACCATTTTTCTGCCACCTTCTTTGCTAAGTGTGAGTCTCATAAACCTGCAGCAGTTTCACTTAAAGAAGGCTCAAACACATGGAAATTTAATATGTATTTTTGAGTATTTTAAAACCTTTTCCTGATGCACCACAGGAAAGTTTTGCCTAAAGGGCTACTTGGCAAAGTAGGAGGATCCCAAAAGCTGTGATTTTTTTTTTCTTTCATTTTAATTTATAAAAGTAGAGATACTAAAAAAATGTAAACACTATGCTCAAAGCTCCATTATAAATACTTTGCGACAGTGCACTTCTGGAGCTGTGAGTGGGAGAGGGCACTTCACTGGGAAGGAGAACAAAGTCAAAACAACCCAAGGCACAATCAGTGCTGCTTACATTAGACATGGGGGTTGGAACTCGATGATCTTTAAGGTCCCTTCCAACCCAAACTATTCTATGATTCTATGATTCTATGATTCTCAGCCCTTCCATCCATCAGCAGGCAGTTTGCTGCTAGCACTAATCTGATCTCCAATATTTCCCTATAAAAGTTTTTGAAAGTCAGAAACAAAAGGAAAATGTTAATGAGTGGCATCACCTCCTTAATATATCTCAAGGTTACCTTACTTTTGTACTCTGAGGGATAGGGGTACATTGAGTTTGCATTTACAGCTATGGCAACATGTATTTTCTTCTGATGAACAGAGAAAAGATTCAGCTGGTCAGGTATGTCCATGTGGAGCTAGGAGTGAGCTACAAGAGGGTACAGTGACAGGTCACATGTCTAGCTACCACACTGCTATTCAGACACCTAGTTTTCCTTAGGTGTGGACTGCCTGGGAGTGGTATAGGAGAAAGGTCACTTGAATTACCTGTCTGGAGCCTGGCAGGGAGACCTGACAGGCTATGTGAGTACCTAATCTCTTAGGAACGTGTTAATTCAATCTGTCCAAAGGTAGCACACCAAGCACAGCTGCAGACAAGACTACAGTGGAAAACACTTTCTATATTAAAAATTGAGAGAGTACTGGAAAACACTGCACTAACTCCCAACCTTTTCTAAAATTCAAGTATTGCCACAAGATGCCAAACCCCCAGCCACATTGCTATTATCATTTTAAGGAGTCCACTTTCAACCAGTATGAATATTCTTCTATTTCACCACCAACATACTTTGCCCTCCTTAGCATGGTTTTTACTCTGATGGAGTGATGCAAGCCCTCACCCTGCAAGTCGCTGTTGGTCAGGACTCTCTTTGGGTTTGGAGTTTTTCGCTGCCCTCTTTCTCAGGGGATAACAGACTTGCACTTGAACTCAGTGTCTGCTTTTCTTTTTCCCATTGTGAACTGCTTGCAAATTTCTTCTTTGATGCAGAAACCCCAAGCTAAAACAACACAGGACAAACTTAGTAAAGACAGCACCAGGAACTGCCCATGTCTTAGCTAGGCAGGACTGCAGTCCCATGGGGAGTCACTACACTGCAGCCAAGGGGCCAGTTCTGGGCCCTCTGACCTCTTCTAAGGACCTCAAGCCCACAGACTGCTGGGATCTCTTTGGCAAAAGTGATTTCAGAGATGCCACAATGTTGGTACATCCAGGAGCAGAATAGTCTTAAATACCCCCTAAGCTCCTGTCTACAGGGGAAAAATAACCAGAAGGACTATTAGCAATGGATGTGAACTGGGATAGTTTGTGACCCTTCTGCCTCTGCTAGAGATAGCTTTGATCACAGGAGCCCAAAAGGTCATGTACAACCCATACAGAAGTGGTGCATCAAAAAAGGAGGGGGATTAATGGGTTGTTATTTTATGACTAGGAGATAAGTTGGGTCTTCTTAAGAAATTATACACAAATGTCCTTTTTGGGCATGGCTCCATCCTGCACTGGGGCCATCTCTTGGGGTCTCCAAGTCCTAGTGACTAATGGTAACAAGATCTACAGGAGACCACAAGCATCAGTCATGCCCTCAGCTGGGTTGAAACCAACTGCCACTTCCACTGCTTTTAAATAACTACTTAAAAGCATCCTTTTTAAAACAAACCCACACAAAAACACAGCAACAACATTCCTATTGATAAATGCACAGATATCTTAATAAGTGAAATTCAGGTTTGACAATAGAAAGGCAACTAGAATACCTTTTGTGAAGCATAATGTTTAGGTCTTCTGTTTTCCTGAGCTGTTACTTTAATGCTGGGATTAAACAAGACCTGACTGGCTTTATTTTTTTGTTGTCTAACCAATCTGCTGATTCGTCTGATTAATTATACAATTACTCCTTCAGCATGACTAATAGTTTTGTCATCACTATACCACTTGCAGTAACGTTTCATTTCTTCTTAAAAAACAACTGTAAGATGATTGTTCTTTAGGGAATTAGTACTTAGCTACCCTTTAAAAAGTAATAAAATGAGGCCTGGAGATGGAAAATTAATTACAACGGCCTACAGGCTCTGTCTTAACTAGTCAAAGACATATTGTCCCATACAGCAATTAGCAACAAAACAATAAACTAACTGTGGTCCTTCAAGTCTGAAATCAGATTTAGCACATCTGGGTTCAATCCAGATAAAATAGAATCAAGACAAAAAGTGCTGGGACGCAGGTGGTTACAAAAATAAATGGTTTTTAAGCTGGCAAACCACCAATGCCAGAAATGGGTATTTCTTGGAAATATACATACAAGAAATAATTATTGGGATAATTTCATTTGGGTTTTTTGCAATAGGCTGACATTGTATTATTTTCATTTTCTTTGCAGAAGTGTTTAGTAAGTCTTCCGGCTATTTTTAGCTTGAAAAACCTCCTATCTTAAAGGCATTGTGAAACTGCCTTTTAGACAAAACATGCTGGGATATTGAACAGGCTCATTGGCCTCAAATGGTGCAACTGTATTAAAGAGCAGCACTTTTAGCCTTTCAGGAGGTAATCATCCCCTCTGCTAATGTGCACAGATAGCATCTGTCTGAAACCATCCTGCTGGACAGAATCCCACAGCCATTACTGGAGGAAAATTTCCACTCTGCCAGTCCACCAATCGAACTTCTTCCATTGTACACTTTTCTCTAAGATTCTCTCCCTCTTTTAAGTTGGTTTCTTCATCCATGTTCCCCCATGATCACCTCATAACCATTTCCCCAATGGAGAACATAAAGAAGCTATGGCAAAGTAGCTCCAGAGCTCCCTAAAGCATTTAAGGTAACCAAGATGCCTTCATTGCAATGCACTGTGTTTTCTTTAGGGGAGCAGGCAAGTGACTGTAATTAACATCATCCTTTCATGAAATAACCCCCTGTTGTTGGTCTGAAATGTCCCAGAGAGGGGACAGACAAACCACCTGCTTGCCAGAGAAAGTGATGCTGGTCAATCCCAGAGCAATGGAAAATTTTCTCAAGAAAAAAGCCAAACCTCAGCCAAAGTTACTACAGTTCATGGACATCCTAACAAACACAGGCCTTGTTTGAAAAAAGCTAAGGAGCAGTTTTGATCCCTGGGAGAGAGCCAGGTGGAATCTATCATTTCCCAAGCCAAGCACACAAGGTCATGATCCCTGCAGGAATGCAGAGCAAGGATAGGGATTGCTCAGCATCCTACAGCTTCCATCAATGCAGAGATACAGAGCTCCATCCTGCTGTCACTGCTCAAGGGATGTCCCTCTTTCACATCTGACAACAAAAACTGAGCCAAGCTTTACTTCTAAATGCATTTAATTATTCCAGTGCAAGATTTTTTTTCCCAGCTTGTTGCCTCCTGACATCTCATGTGTGTTCCCCTTATCCTCTGAGGCCAGTCTCCACCAGGCCCTCAGCATGTAGAAGCTGGGTAATACTGCACCACCTAAGAGTCTTGTCCCAGATTTTCTAGTCACAAGGTGAAATTTTCCACTAATACAGATTTTTTAATGTCTGCTCAAGCTTAAGATACCTTCAGAATTTACTGGCTCACAAATAACTTTAATTTTAAAAAAATTAATTTCCAAATTAATTGATGGTATGCACCAAGGTAACATGCATCCCTGCCTGGAAATTTCTGCTCTAGGATAAATCTTTCACCACTTCAGAAAATTTCAAAAACTTGCACATCTAACAGCAGGCATTCCTGATTTTCTTACTCACACTTTTCTCCATCAGGATTTGCGACACGTTGTTCTGGGGGCTTATCTGCCAGGAGTTTTTCATGAAGAACCCAATGGCACTTGAGGATCTGTCAACAGTTGGGGTGAACTTCTTGAAAGTGCATTTTGCCATCCTGACAGGCCCATCATAAATCTGGAATCCACGTATAGGGAATGTCCTGTGAGATTTAAAGATGAACAAAATCCTGCGTTAAGAGTTTGAACAAATTCCAAGTCCTCTCCTAAAGTCACAGGAAGATATTTAAAGCAATTAAACCACCTTTCCCAGAACCCAGAACTGGGATCCAGATGCTCATCACACTGTTACTGAAAGATGAAACTCTGCTGAACATCCTCTACAGGATAAGGTTCTGGAGCCAAAAAAAATTACTCATAAGCTTTCCTAAGGCTTCTAAGTTGGGGCAAAGCAGCGCAAAACCCTTGTCCTCAGTCATTCAGGGGTTGTTGGCCACAAGGAAGACCCAAAGGGCTGTGTTCAGCATAGCCATCAGGTTTTCTGTTCCAGAATGAAAGGGTTTCCTCAGGAAAACATCAGCAGTATTGAAAAAAATATCATGGAATCGAGTGTCTCCTTGGAAGCAGAGTTTTTTCTCCCCCAACAAGCCACTTCACATGAGATCTAGTCCACAGCATTTCATACAGAAAAGCAAATTCTGCAGCATCAGAACACGGACTTGTTGTCAAAACACGTCAGACTTGAAGGAGACTCCACTGGAGTCACAGGTAAGGACCTGTCCCTTCCATGGTTTGTTTTGAGAAGGTGCCAAGTTTTGCTTGGCCCCAGCTGTGTTTACTGAGAAGGTGACCTGCATCAGCTTCACAGATGGTAATGAAGCTGCCTAGTAGTAGCATAGATGGGTGGGTCATTGCTTACTAAGTCCAGAAAGGATTGCTCAGGCATGAAAGCCACAAAATGGACATCACATGAACACACAAGATCTCTCCAGCCTGGGGGTCACCATGGCCCAGATTCCCCTCCAGCCCTGATGCTTTTTCTTATTGGTTGGCTCCACTGACCCAGAAACACTTTGCCTATTGGAAACACTGCACACAAACAGGGTTTCTTAACCAAATAATTCTTCAGTTTCCAAAGCTCTTATCCCATTAGTTTTATCTGGTACAACCTCCACACCCCATTTTACACTATGGCATAATGAGATGCTTTGGCATGCTCCTTTCCAAAAGTACATTGCTTAGCAATATCACAAACCATTTTTTAATGCAATGAAGGGTTTTTTCAATTGCAGTTTAAACCCCCAGCACTGATAACAACTGAAGATAGCTCTGATTATTCTTGCTGCCCTATACAGATCCCATTCCTGTGTCACTTATGTGTCACCATTCCTGTGTCACTGAGACAGGTCAGGGCTGAATATTGCTCATTAATTAATTTTGTATCCTTCCTAGAGGGGTTTATGATTAGTGACCATCACAAAAAGCATGTATTAGGAGAGTATTTAGGCTCAGGGAAGCACACCTTACTATGGGGATGAGGCTAGGCACCACGATTGCTAGGCAAGAGGCTGTGCTTCTATCAGCATAAAAAATAACACATAGCTATTGAAAGAGAAATAAAATGCAATATAGAAGAATGGTTTCTCCTTTGTCAAACTGGCCATGCTTGCACCAACAGCTCAATGCTGTGCTCCAGAAGCACCACACAAAAGCCATTTGGTATCTTTCACATTCTCTAATCCATTCTCCAGTGACTAATAGATTAAGCAGAAAATTAAACCAAACACATTCAGTCAAGAATGCTCTCAAGCTTTTGGCCCAAAGAGTGAATTTACTCAGATGCTTATTATTTCTGGCCTGTACAATAACTTAAACACCCAGTATAAATTACTCCTTGGTAGTCACATTCATTCCTGAGGCTTTTCTTCTAGCTTACGCTAGTATCAAGAAACAGCAGAAGAATAACTCACTTGTTTCTGGGCAGTGTTCTGTATTCTCCATTAGCTCCTTTTCCCCAGTAGCTGTTTTGCCCTCCCTGGGAGCCAAAGTTGCTGCTTTCTCCAACGAAAATGGAGCGTGTAACCTCCAGGCTGGAGCCTTCATCTGTCGGGAAAGTTCCATCACTACAAGAAAAGAAACACCAGGTAACTATGCAGCACAGTGCATAAATTAGTTAGCACTTTTAATTACACCAAAAGCACACAATTTCTTCCTTAATTTGGAAAAAAAAAAAAAAGAAGTATATACAGTGATGTAACAGCCTGCTTTAAAATCTCTTCAGAAACCAGAAAATTCATATAAAGGTAGCTTAGTGCTTGGCCATCACTAATAGTCAGGGTAAAACCCACTCTATGCCATATATATTTATATACACATATATATCATAAATAATAGCTTTATATTGAATTCTTTTACAAATTTTTGATTTATCCCTGAAGCAAGAGCCAAATATCCTTGATTCTTATTGTCTACGTATGGCTATGGCTTGTTTTGTAGGTCTTTTGTGAGAGAGATCAAGACAAGATCAGCAGGAGCATGGTAGAGACACCAGCAGAGAAGGCAGGAAACCTGCTGTCCCACCATGTGGGACCATCACAGTCACTCTGCCTCAGAAGCACAAGAGCTATGGATGATGCTGCTCCACCAGGCTAGAGTAAAGTTTCCCCAAACACAGGAGCAGATGTTTAGTCTACTGATGCAGGACCTACTGTCCAAAAGGAAATATTCAGCAATTACCATGTATTCCCCAGGCATGCTGAGGCAAAAAGAATGAAAGGCTANTAATTACACCAAAAGCCCACAAATTCTTCCTTAATTTGGAAGAAAAAAAAAAAAAAGTATATACAGTGATGTAACAGCCTGCTTTAAAATCTCTTCAGAAACCAGAAAATTCATATAAAGGTAGCTTAGTGCTTGGCCATCACTAATAGTCAGGGTAAAACCCACTCTATGCCATATATATTTATATACACATATATATCATAAATAATAGCTTTATATTGAATTCTTTTACAAATTTTTGATTTATCCCTGAAGCAAGAGCCAAATATCCTTGATTCTTATTGTCTACGTATGGCTATGGCTTGTTTTGTAGGTCTTTTGTGAGAGAGATNTGGCTATGGCTTGTTTTGGGGGTCTTTTGTGAGAGGGGTGAAGACAAGAGCAGCAGGGGCATGGTAGACACCAGCAGAGAAGGCAGGAAACCTGCTGTCCCACCATGTGGGACCATCCCAGCCACTCTGCCCCAGAAGCACAAGAGCTATGGATGATGCTGCTCCACCAGGCTAGAGTAAAGTTTCCCCAAACACAGGAGCAGATGTTTAGTCTACTGATGCAGGACCTACTGTCCAAAAGGAAATATTCAGCAATTACCATGTATTCCCCAGGCATGCTGAGGCAAAAAGAATGAAAGGCTAAATTGCCCCTTGTATTAACCGCTGTGAAGGGTAGATTTGATGTGGTCTGGGAGGGAAATGTGAGGTTTTCTCATGTCTTACTGGAATTACCAGGGGAGTGTCTCAGCTTCCATTCTTGAGCCTTTTACACTGGGAGGGAGTTAGGGGGGGGAAACTGAAGGAAGGTTGATTTTAAGAAATTACCTTGCCAGAGTGAGTCCAATTCCATTGTCTGAAAACCTGGGACAGAAGAAACACAACGGTGTAAATGAGGAGGAATGTCTGCAGTGAATTTGGCCTAGAGACCTATTTATGTCTGCCTTGAGGGGAAGAATATAACACATAATTACAGTAACCTACCCCGAGTTGCGGAAAATAATGTCACCACCTCTGGCCCAGGCCCCGTGGTCATTATTTTTGAAAGCAATAAGGCCATCAATCACAGCAGGAACTCGTGGCTTTTCAGGATCAGCATCTTGATGTGGGCGAAACCTAAAGCAAAGAGCAGAATTAATGGGGCACCAGAGACATAGGAACCAACCTCTGACAGAGGACGTTGTGCCTGGCAGACCTCATTTGGCTTCTAAATATCACTGTGATGGACTTAAAGAGGTGATATGTCCTGGATGAGAGTCAGGCTATTAGCACATCTCTGTGCTTTGGTACAAAGCAGAAAACAATAAGCATCCATAATGTTGAAGTTCTGCCCCCAGTGAAATCAACAGGAGATTTCTCACTAGACTTCAATGGGCCTACTGATACTCCTTAATTTGATTCAGATGCACAGAAAACATTTTGCCCAAGTCCCTTGGGTCCTTTTGTAATTGTCCTTACAAGGCCCATTGAGAATCCCTGGATTGATGCTAGAAAATCAATTAGGTGCTTTCAAGAATCTCATTCAGCAAAGATAACAGTGTAATTGGAGCTGCCTTCCTCACATGTACAGACCAGACCTCCATATGCTTCTGTCTCTGCTGAAAGAGAAGCTGTCATACAAAAATATGGATTTGCCAGGGGAACTGGGACCTTCTCAATTACTACTTCAATTACTAATAGTATTTCTTGCCAGACTGGCTGGTAATGGTAGATTTGTGCCACATCTGGAAAAAAATTGCTTTTTCTGGGTCCTACTTCTTCCAGTTGATGTACTTCAGGAAGTGCCTCCTCAGTGCCCAGGAAAGGAAGTCTCACAAAGGGACATAAAGTCCTGTTTTCCTTTTAGCCATATGGAAGAATTGTATGTGGCATTAATAGAGGATGATGGAGGAGATAAAAACCCAAGGCTTGACCAGGAGCAGTGACTGATTTCTGCCACATCCTCCTCACATGAACACATAGGGTTGCAGTGATGGGGGAAATGGCCTTGATTTATCTTCTTCAACTCTGTGAAAGGAAGCTTGAAGATTTTAAAGCAGCTGAGAGAAAGCTTTGAGGCTACTTTATTTTCCTCATTAAGTCTCGAGCAGTCTCAGCTGTCTCTTATGTACTTTTTCAGGTGTAAGTTCTTCTAAGTATCAAATAAGAAAAGTTGGGGTTTACAAACCCACTAATAGATGTGAGTCTGCTTTCATGTGCTTCTCTGCTTAGTCCTCCTAACCCTGAGTGCACACATATCACTTTTGATCAGCAAAAATGCAAACGATTCACTGCACAGTAATGAAGTATTTGCCTCTGCACATCAGAGATAGGTTATATGTGTGTTTCTTCAGATGTTCCAGCCATAATGAGGCATTAATGATCTGCTAAATGCAGAAGCCAAGAAGCAATACAACTGTCCAAAATAAGTTGGCCATGCAGCATGTGCTTACCTGGCATTATCAACAGTGAGATATTCTCTGGGATCCTCAGCACTGGCTCTCGTTGTCTTTACTCCTTTTCCAATAAACAAACCAGCCTGCAAATTCACATGACTCCAGTTATTCCAACAAAGATTAGAGATCCCAGATTTTTATCAATGGATGAGGGCAGCCAGTGCGTGCAGCACAGCAAGCACCCACAGCCTGGGCTTTAGCTTCCTTTTCAGTGTCCCTTGGCTCAGTGTGAAATTAGCAGAAGCTGAAGCCAGAACAAAAGCTTGCCCTGCCATGTGTTAAGCATCAGCTTCTTGGGCTGCCTCCTGACCCAAAGCAAGGCACTGAAATCCCACTCTCTCTCCTTCACAGAAAGCAGTAAGGGACTCTGCCAAACTCCTGATAACTTTTTGGAAAAAGAGTGCTGTTAAGAAGTAAGGCTTTAAATAAAGAGCAACAGGTCCCCCGACAGCCAACAGAGAACACAAGCTGCTGTAGCCAAGTTAAAGACTTTGGCCTAGAGCAGCAGCTGTCATGGAGTAAGGCATAAAATGTACAGAAAACAGCACTGATTTCAATCTAGAATACAAAAAAATTAAGTTAAAAATACTTTTTATAGTTTACAGGTTATGTTTTCATGTCAACAGTATATTTAGAGGAATATGTTTTTCTTGGAATTGCTAGCACTTTTTAATGGTGATGAGCAAAGCCTTGGCACAAACAACTTTCACTCATTCCCCTATATCATTGCACTACTGGGGGCCAGCAGCAGCACTCAGTGTCCTGCTTGTTGTTCCTTTAATCTCACTCAGTAGTCAGTGTATCTATGGCCTGGACACATCCTCTCTAGCTCAGGCACCCAACTGAAATGGCCTATTCTGCTCAGCTACATCTTTGTTAGACAGAGCATCACCCCCAAATGTTTATTTTCTCTTGGAAGAATGTTAAAAGGCTATTATTAAAATGTAAAATACTGATGACCACCTGACTTCAGAGAATCACACACATAGCCATCCCCATGCCATTGGCAGTAACATAAATATCATCCACATGCCTTGAAATTGGAGTGGACTCTGTTGTTGTAAAACACTCCTAAAGGGGTATGTTCAGCCTGTCCCTCTGGATATTGCCCCTCAGACTGTCCAGTGGGAACTCGGTGGAAGATGTACCATATCCCAACATCCTAAAAGAGAAAGCGAGATCCAAGAAATGGGACAGGACAATTAATGATACAATTCATCTTGGGGGCTTAGTGTTTCCCACTTTGCTGGCCATATTCCTAACCTAAATCTGACAAACACGTGAGAGCCTCAGGGGACACAGAGCACTTTGTGCTCTTACACCTCCCAACTTATGCTTTGGCAGGCACAGTGGTGGCCCAGGGCACACACACATACACATGTAAAAAATTTCATATATTGTAAAGGAAATTCAAGTGTTTTACTAGAAAAATGTAGCCTTCTCTATAAAGGCACATTAAACACAAATATGATTTGAGTAGACCTCAGAGATAATACCAAAGATAGAATATATATATTTTTTAATAGAGAAATGTAAAATTTTATTGGACATTTAAGTATTAACTACTAATAAAAATAAACATTGGCTAAGAGGCAGCACACACCATTTCCAGCCCCAGCTGTGAGAGAAATCAGTCCTGGAGATACCAGTGTGAGAAGTGCAGGCAAACACTTGTTCTTAACAGAGCCAAAGGTCACCAAAATGCATATCTAAATTTTATGATGGCTTAGTAAAAATTCATTGCCCTGACACTAGTGACATCAATAACGGTAGAATTTATGGGAACCGGATGCAAAGCTTAGCTCTTGCTGTTAAATGATTTTACCTGAGCACCAGCTGCTGCATTCTCCATTAAGTTGTTGTTGGGATTTGCAATCCAGAAGGTGCTGACAGCCCTGAAAAATCAAAATCAAAATGATCCTAAGCAGTTACCAAACAGGAAGGGATCTATTTTCATTGCACTGCCCTGGACTTGAGCCACAGCTCTCCTATTGACTTTAAAATGCCATGCAATCTTTTAATGACACTCTTTAAGGAAAAGAAACCATCTAGTGATGTCATATGTGCTCCTTTCTGGAGCCACATGCTGAACCTATTGTAAACTATATGAGACCATTAACACAAAACCCATGCTCTGTTAAAGGCAACTTTAGGAAATGCAATGTAATTTTTTTTTCTTAAAAAAAAAAACCCAAAAAACAAGCAGCTTTGGAAAATGTCTGAGACATGAACTTCTATTTCGTTTTGGGGAAATTTGGGGACAATGGCAGGAGATATGGGATTCTCTTTGGATTTATGAAGCCTCAATGTGGAAAACAAAGCAAGTGTCCTTGTAAGCCACAAATGGCTTGTTAAGCAGGAGATTAGGGAGATATTATTTTGGCATTTGTTCAAATGAGTACTTCTGCTTTAAAGGGAAGATCAGTAGTGGCACAAACAGAAGCCAGATATAGCAATAAAAATATTATCATCTGTTGACCTACATAATTTGATAATATCTTTTGTAGTAATAAAGACCACATGTAATAACACTGTAAAACTTTTCTCAAGACCATACCAATTAATTTGGTCATTCTAAGCAGAGAATCTCAATAATTTTTTGCCCACCTTCACAATTACACAGTCAAGAATCCACACTCCTTTGAATTAACAAAACTGCTAAACAGGCTCAAAATAATCCTATATTGATCATACAAGCAACCTTAGCATTTCAACAACAATAATCACAATTCATCTGTAGTTTATTTACCAAAATATAGTCATAGTCATCTAGGTTGGAAGGGACCTTTCAGATCATCAAGTCCAACCATAAGCCCAAATATAGATATATAGGGTTTGGCCACAGGATCCTTTTTGAGAAAACATGAAAATAGATGTTTACTTGGCTAAACCATATTCTTGCTAGCAAACAGTAGGCAGCCAAGTACCTGCATCATTCTTCCAGGTGCTCATGTCACAGCTAATCAATCTCCAAAGCAGGGGCTAACCAAGGTCAGCTGTAGCAGGATGGTGGCTTTTTGTTAAATCATAGAACGGTTTGGGTTGGAAGGGACCTTCAAGATCATCAAGTTCCAAACTCCCTGCCATAGCCAGGGACACCTCCAACAAATGATGCTCATCATATTTTATGCTAATCCCTACATTCTCATTGAATCTCCCAATATGCTGTAGACATTCACCCACTCACATACTATCAACCAATTTACCCCAGGGGCTTCAGCCCTGGGAGAAAATGATAAAAACTCTCTTTATGGTAGGTGATATTTTTGAAAGCATGTACCAGGGCTGAAGTAACTTGCACTTATCAGAGAGATTTCATGGAACATTCAACCTTTTACTTCATTTAAAAAACAAACAAACAAATAAACAACAACAAAAAACCAGCAACCAGAAGGGTTCAGAAATAAGCAAAGGGCTCTAATGTTTCTATGATTTTCAGGAAACAGCAACAGGAATAACCAGTAGAAAAGAAGAGGGGAACCCTTTGGGGAAGCCTCATGGTGGCTTACCAGTACCTGAAGGGGCTATGGGAAAACTGGGGAGGGGTGGTTTGTCATAGCATGTAGTGACAGAATGAGGAATAATGTTTTTAACTAGAGCAAGGCATGTTTAGATTAGACTGAGGAAGAAGTTCTTCATCATAAAGGTGGTAAGGCACTGAAACCTGGAGACCTGTTCCACCTGAGAGGTGTTGGTGGACGCATCTCTAGAGACATTCAAGGCCAGGCTTGATGAAGGTCTGAGTAACCTGATCTAGTGCATGATGTCTCTGGTCACTGCAGGTATGTTGGACTAAATAAACTTTGAAGGTCCCTTCCAGATCTATGATTCTTTATTTCTTGCTTGAAAGGCAGGGGAAGGAATTAAGGCACTGAAACCTGGAGACCTGTTCCACCTGAGAGGTGTTGGTGAACGCATCTCTAGAGACATTCAAGGCCAGGCTTGATGAAGCTCTGAGTAACCTGATCTAGTGCATGATGTCTCTGGTCACTGCAGGTATGTTGGACTAGATAAACTTTGAAGGTCCCTTCCAGATCTGTGATTCTATATTTCTTGCTTATGATTCACGCAAGTGTGAATCCTCACATACATAGTCAAGTAGAGAAATGGTAGGAAAAGTCACAATTTTTCACTTAACATCAAATAGCACTTTTTAAAAGTTTCACCACAGCATTCTTTGGGACACAGTTGTAAAGAGCAACCTAAATGCAAAGGCTGACTCCACTTACATGCAGTCGGTGCTGGGCACTGGGGTGTAATTCCCATAGACGTGGCTGCGGATGGCGAGGCATGTGCCCTCATTGCGGTCTGAAGGCAAGATGGTTCCTGACCTTGTGAGGAGGCCCAAGTTGTGATAAAATGTATTGCGTTGCTCTGTCCCATCCTCTAGGAAGAAGCAGTGACCCAAAGTGTCATAGCCAATGGTGTCTTTTACCTGGAAAAAAAATACCGAGGCCATGAATAGCAAAAGTAACAGCAGCAGGGACTGTAACTGATGTGCTTTGCTTATCAATAAATTGTCAAAATGCTGTTGGAGTGGTTTAGCCACCCCTCTGCTCACTGAGCAGCGCCTCTATAGGCATCTCTCCTGGAGCTAATTCAAACCATGTGCAGTTTGCATAACCCTGGGCTGATCTTAGACAGCAAAGCTGCTATTAAAAACATTCTGAGGAAGTTCACGTGCATAATAAAGCAGAAATTGCAAAACACTGCATTTAAACCTGCCCTGAGCTCTAGGAGAGAATATCTGATTCAGTGTCACAGAGCAAATATCTGAGTCTAGTGCGTCTCCATGATGAAGAGTTAGCCTGGTTAATCCAGAAATTTTCACTGCTGCAATACTTTCCAAATAAAATCAGAAATTCTTTAAAAACACACCATGTGAAGTAATTTATGTTAATGAGGTTTATATTCTTTCTCCTCCACTTGGAAGGTGTGGGGCCATATCACTTCTGTAATGCCTCAGCCTGGGCAGAGATGGCTTTTCACTCTTTCAGCCTATTTAAGACTAACTGACATGCACAGAGATATTGCACTAAACCCTAATTTGACCAAGAGGACTTAGCACAAGCCTCCTTTGATGTCTGGTCTTATGAAGGCAAATTTGGAAACACTCATTTTAAATATTAACACTAAATCTGGTTAGTTAAAATACCAGCTATTTGTTACTAAATCTTACTGAAACCTAACTTTGCATACTCCAGTGATCCCTGTCAGCAAATTTATTCACTTCAAGCATTCAGAATTCCCGCTGATGTCAGAGTCATGTCTATGTAGGACTTCAGGATTAACTAATATTAACCTACTTGGCTATTTCTATGTATGGAGGGATGCCTGAACCAAATCTATTTCAGATATATATCCTGTGGTTTTCCACTTTATGGCCTATACATAACATCTAAAGTCACAAAGAGTACAGTCCCTATAGGGACACCTCTATTTCATTGCTTTCCTGGGAGTCAACCTTCAAATTTCTTAACTGCTGCTCTTGTTTCTGTTCAAGAGGGAGTTAAAAGTAAGGCACAACACATCCAGGTACTCAGCTCCTACCCAAAGCCACCAAGACCCTGCAAACAGGTGCATTAGCTCAGAGAGAGCTATAAAGGAGCTACAGAACCTACACTCAGTGACACTAAACACATCCCCACCAGCTGTGTCTTGGGAATACAGATAGGAAATGGATTTAGATAAAAATGCAAGCGTCCTTGCCAGCCTGCTAAGAACAGTAAGCCTTGGCTACTTCTATCCTTTGAAATGATGGGCAGGACCTGTGCTAAAGAGGCCGCAGGAGACTATTTTTGGAAAGAAACTGTAACAGCAAACTGCCAGCTGCTTTAAACAGCATTTCATAGAGTTTCATTCTTCTGAATTTAGCTGAAGTTCAGCTAATCTGTGCTTCAGACAGCTGGGTTAAAAATCCAGCCTTGCATCCATTTTAGCTTTAATTGGTATGATTTGTCACAGCTTCAGAAACACATGGCAGCCTGGGAAACTTAGATACATGAAACTATATTAATCGCTCTCCTAACCAGAAATGATGTAATTTATGGGTCACTTACATTTTCACTGGAAGATAAGGGTGCATGCCATTAGATCACAGCCCCAGTAACTGATACACTCTGGCATGTTGTGGAGAGAAACTAAAAGCTTGGAAAGGTGACAGTATTGCATTACTGTATGTGTCACCATGAAACACTGTCCACCACGTGGGCGACAGCCCTGCTGCTGGGTCCCACACCAGCTGATAAAGATGCCTCCAAACACTGTGTTGTATATTGTTCCAGCAACACAATAGAAATTACCTTTCTGCACTGCAATGTTAGACATGAAACTGCAGAAGTCTGTGTGTACCTGATGCCTGGCAGGGCAGCAGTGGCATGTCCCAGTGGCAGCCAGTGACACAAGCTGTGCGTGCCACCGGCTCACAAAGCAGCACAAAGCTGGCACAGGAGGGCAGCAGATGGGAGCAGGGGCCTGCAGTCAGCACTCAACACAGCAAGGCACAAACCATTGGGCTCCTGTAATGTACGTCTACAATTACATCCTCTAAATCCTTGAAATGCGAGAGGGAAAAGCCAGCCATCTGATTTATTCTGCCCCAAGGTCTGAAGTTTCATAATCTGACCCATCTACGTTATTTAACTGCCTTGCTCTGATGACATGCTCTCCCCTGGAACTGTAAATTGTTTTTATTTATTTTAATGCAAGGTTTAGTATTACTTTTTAATCCCCCTTTATCTTAATGACTGTATTGAAACCACACGCTTCTTCTGCAGAATCACATATTCAATCTTCTCTATAAAATCTTCACTGATTCAGGAACTCAAAGAACTCAGCAGTCAGATGTGCAGAGGGGGAGCTGGATCTCACCCTTGGATTCTTGATTTCACAACTAGTACATCCCACACATGCAGATAAACCCTTGGCAACCTCACTTGTGTGAAAGAGCAAGAGCATACACCATCCTTCTTGGAGCAATACTAACATAAAGCTTAATTTTTCATTTAGGGCAGGTTCCTTCAATTCCAGAAGTTTAATACTGACAAGAAGAAAAAGCAAGTTAAACCATATCTGCAAACAATGGGCAAGTCTTCTACCACATGAAGGTACACAATAGAAGGCTCTGCAGCTCTAGCAAATTTTATACAGGAGAAGGCAACCAGTAATTTTGAGTTATCTGGACAATGCTAACCTATTTTAGGGTACATGAAATGTTGTCCCAGTTGTATGAGCCCAACATCATATTTTCACAAATGCATCCTTTCCAGGGAAGCCTTTACCACAAGGGTCCCAGCAGAGCATAATTAGGTTGTGCTCTGCTTTATGGCTAGGGTGGGGAAAAAATTGTCAGGACACAGGTCATGGGTAGCTTAGGGAGTGGCTTTGGCTGGGGTGGATGAGGAAATGCCCATGGACATCAGAACACCATCCTGCAAAGCACATTGCAATTGGACATGTCAGGACTGGAGCAGGAATCTGTCTTCTTCCAGCTGGGACACGTATGGCTTTTTTGTGGTTTGTTTTTATAAGCTCCTCTCCGCAATGCCCTTGTGAGGATCTAGGTCAAAGCCAAGTTCCTGAGGGCTTTTCTGGCACTGAAACAGCATTTGGGTCTGTCCCTCTCATATTTCATTCACTTTGTCATGCGAATATTTTCAGATATATTTCACATTGCCCTGACTTGAATAACCCCTGTCTTTTTTATCTACTCTGACAATTCAGGTCCAGTAACAGTCCATTGCTTTAAATTAAAGTTCCTGTTCCCTCAAACAGTTCAGAATTACCGTGGCAAAGATTACACTGGATCTGATCACACAATTAATAATATCAAACAAAACCTGAATTCCTTTCAAAAAGCTGCACTACCAAAGCAACAGCCCTAACCTGGACACCAGTCAACTGAAGTTGGTGAGTCAGGACATTTCTTGTGGAAAAGATGCTTCCTTTCAGCATTCTGGTTTCTCTTTGCATCACAAATTGCTCTTACTGTTTAGCAGTACCTAGCAAAGAAATTAACTTGATACTAATAAAATATGTCTCCTACCAGAAGGCCATGAGTCCCATGTATGGCAACACACCTAGAGAAGCAGTGGTGGATGGCCAGGTTATCAAGATAGGTTGGGTGCTTGTAGCCTCCTCTCTCATCCACATCCTCTGCCAGGTGGAAATGCACGGGGTAACTGCCCAGGATTTGCTGCCCCATGTGTTTCAATTCCACCCCTGACATGTGAACAGAGCGAAAATTCCTTAGGATCTGTTGAGACAAATGTAGATCCAAGCAAGACATTACAATATAGGCACGTGCAGAAAGAAAAACATATTTTAAGGGGTTTTCCCCCCCCTCTCATTAGGCAATATGTTTGCAGAGTAAGCCAGGGCCTGATCCCTGAAGGAGGTGCCAGCTCCCTGCTCTGAGTCACAGCAGAGCAGCACCTGCAGAGCACACCGAGGGGATGGGGCTGGCACGAACTGCTGCCAAACACCCTCTGCAGGGTTTAGCAACAGCAGTGAATGACACAGCCATGGGCAAAGTGCTCCTGCCAGCTACATTTGCCACCAGACTCTGTTTCCTGTCAACTTTATCTCTGCCAAGTGACTTCAGGCAAGACCTGCACACCTCCCCAGTTTCCACCAAGTGGTGCAGGAGTGGTTTTACAGAGGCCCTGCAACAGCAAGGCTTAGAAGTTCCACCAGCAGCAACTCTGGTGGGACAACCAAGAGGGGGCAAAGCACCACTGAGTGAGATCCAGTGCTTCTCTGAGCAGGGCTGCTCTGTGGGAAGCGCAATTTCTTCAGTGATATCTCACAAATTGCGCAACTTGTACTGACCCTACTGGCAAAGATGTCACTAAAGAATCTCCTCCAGCCTAGAGAAGGGTAAGTTCTTGCACAGTGAGCAAAATGACACAACCTTCTTGCAAGTTTAGTCTTGCAAAACAGGCCAATAAGTATTTCCCTCCTTTATAAAAAAATACACTTTTTTACCCAGACACAGTGGCAGCTTCACATATTACATTGTACCTTTCCTGCTTTGTAAACAAGCAATCTGAAACAACCTTGAGGCACTAAAAGAATCACTTACTTTAATATGTCCTCCAAACGTGTCAAAGGTGAAAAACTGACATTGATTTTGTCCATAACAGGAGCCTTCCATTTCTCCTTGAATAAGTATATTTCTAGTCAGAAGACCAACCTCTGCCCTCATATCGATGCCATCTATGACTTCTCCAATATGAAGATAAAGTGGGTTGCCTGGGAAAATCAGAAGCTTCTTCATTCAGTGTGAGCACAGCATCTTCATTACAGTATTGTTCTGAGCAACTACATGCCTTTCTTTTCAGCAATGACAAAGTCTGGGGAGGTGCCCAGTTGTTAGTATTCAGTGTAAGAGACCAGCACCTCCCCTGGCTTTCACAAGGAACTGCTGCCTTTGATCAAACTTCAAAGTCTCTATTTCACAATGGGACACAGCTCTCATATGATAAGTGTCAATGTGTTTATGGCACAAAAAATAGCAAGCAGCTGTAAATGTTGAACACAAAAGACAAGAAAACATTAATATTTATCACAAATACCATCTTAAAAAAATTCATACCATCAATTTTTACTTGATTACTTTTACATTCATGGCAAGGAAGGAGATTAAATTCTTCAGCCTGATGCATAGAATAATCTGTACTGGCAATGACGATCCGGTCCCCAGGTAACCAACTTGTAACTTCATCCACCAAATGAAGAATTATTCCATTGGACACTTCCACTTTAAACCCATTATGAGGCACCCCTGCAAAATGAAGAAGTTAATGATTTTTACAGTTATGCGTGACAGATTGATGGAATTAGCCAAACAGCACACCAGGTTAGTCTTTACCTAGTTAGAATGTGATAGAGTTGCTCTAGCTGTACAGTGTGTCAGTGCTATTGCTTTGTGGGAAGCTGAAATGTTACTTTGCATTAGTGCTGCTCTTAGTTTGGTCACCACCCATACAAGCAAAAGCCCAGGGTGTTACTCTCACTGCACTGCTCAGATTCTCAGCAGCCAGAGGAAGCAGAACAAAGCAACAGGAGGCAAACAATTGATAGGGAAGACTAAACCTTTTATCCATCCACTGAAAGCGGTAACAGTAAAACGGGTGCCATCGTAGGTGAGGAACTCTCTTTGGGCTACAGCTAACCCTGTTGTTCCATTCCACTGATATTCCCTCTTCTCTTCCGCTGTGGAGCCCTGATCCTCTCCGAGGATCCCCACCAGCGCCCACGGCTGCCTGAAGGAGAGCGGGAAGGAGCAAGCGAGTGACAAGCGGAACCCTCCCCAGCTGGGGCCGAAGGGCAGAATCCCCTTTCCCCTCCCGGGAGTGCCCTCAGGGCCCGGCCGAGCCCACTCTCGCTCCGCTCCGTCGGGGCGAGCGCGGCGGAGCTGTCCATGGTGTTGTCGGGACCGCCCCCGACCCCCCCCGCCGCCGCCCCCGCCTCGCCCCCC
>VZTY01015841.1:4927-20530 GCA_013400935.1 Turnix velox
CCATCCTTCCCCTCTCCCCGCCGCTCCCGCTCCCCGGGGCCGCCCCGTCCGGTATCGCCCCGGTGATGGATGTGGGATACAAGTATAAGGTGTGGCTGCGGATTTAAGGGTGTCCCCTCGACCCCTTAGAGAGGGGATGAGCTGCTTACCGCAGCCAGCGGCACCCCGGGAGGGAGGGAGAGCAGCGGGCAGGGAGCGGGGGACGGCACCAAGTGGTGAGCGAGCAGCGGTCTGGAGGTCTTCCTCAAGTCTGGATGTCCCCTCCCTGCCCCCCGGGGCATGCAGGATGCCCAGGAGAGCTTTTCCCGGTGGTGGAGAAGGAGGAGGGGTGGGATTATGGGGTGCCAGGCACCTTGGGGATGGAGTGGGTGGGTCCGGAGAGGATGCCAGCACTGGGCAGAGAGCAGACATCAGCTGCACTGGTGGTGTGGATGGTGGAAATGAGCCATTCGCTCCAGCAGTATGTTTCTGCCTTCATCTTTCTCCTATGTAGCTCATAGCATTTGCCTCAGGCAACCGTTTGGGTTGTCTTCCATTTCACAGTTCCCATTTTACTTTTCTGAGGTCTGCTGTGTATGATGCTTCCCTTAGCACCTGTATTGTCATGGCCCGTGGTACCTCAGCCTGCTCTCTGCAGGCACAGTTTGGCAGGATCCTCAGAGTCCCTCTTTGGAGAAAGAAGGGAACATTCAGGAGCTGGAGTCAGCTCCCTGCTACCACCCCTGCTTGGTCCAGATGACCTTATGACAATGGTGAACCCCCTCCCCGAGAGCCATTCATTGACACTGACATAAGAAAGAAATTCTTTACAGTGAGGGTGGTGAAACACTGGAAGAGGCTGCCCAGAGAGGTTGTGGATGCCCCCTCTCTGGAGGTGTTTAAGGCCAGGCTGGACAAGGCACTGAGCAGCCTGATGTAGTGGGAGGTGTCCCTGCCTATAGCAGGGGGGTTGGAACTGGATGATCTTTAAGGTCCCTTTCCAGCCCAAACTATTCTATGACATTTAACTGTGGACTCAGCACCTTGTTTTCTAAATAGAAACATGTTTCATACCATGTTTTATACTTTCTGCTCACCAAAACCACATCTCAGTCCCCAAAGCACAGCCTGGCATGAGCCTCTTCCCAGCTCTTGGGGGATGTCTATGCTTTGTAAGGCTTTGTTTATAAATGGGCTGGGTATAAATAAGCAAGATTGTGATCCACGGATCACAGGGTCTCCATGACATCAACAGGGGTTGTTTGAGAGGGTGGCTGAGAAAAAGAGTGTTTTGGGGAGCCCAAAGCACCTGCTGTGGGCACCTCTGCTGAGAGCTCCACTGGGGGATGGTGTGAACATTCCTCATGTTGCCTGTCAACACGCTGGCAGAAATTCTGTTGCTCAGTGGAACCCAAACCATCAGATTTTCATGCTGCAGCTTTGATGTGTGGTCTTTGAAGACCTAAAATTGCTTCCTTGTGTTTGTTTTCAGGTTTGTTTTTCACTGGGCTGTGTTTACTGTAGCAATGATGGTGCAAAAGGTCAGGTACATCAAACCACACTTGCCAATCCTATGAGTATTAATGAAATGGAAATGTTTTACAGAAACCCTGAGAACTCCCAGCTTCTTGTGCAGTCAATTCTGTCATCCAGGAGTCCATTGTGAGTAGGATAAATGTGGTAAATTTGAAGCAAAAAGGCCTCTCTCTTCTTTTATCAAAATGAATGTAATCACAGCTTGACCTGTGAAATGACTGAGATTTTCGTTTTTGAGAGGGCAAAGAGATGGAAAATTAAAAAGTGGTTCCTCCTATTCTTCAGAAATTTTAATGAATTCAAGTACTTTACTTCAGACTTACCTAATGGTTTGGGTGGGAGTGAAAAAAAATGACTAATAGGTCAAGCTCACCCTCCTCTTTCTCAGTTTCTAAAATAAATTGACTGCTTAATCTTACTTTGACCTGCAGTATCCGAATATTACAGCGTGGACTTTTCAGGAAGAGAGCAGATTTCATGGCTAATGAGTAAATCTAATTCCTGGGAAGACTTTTCTGAGTTTATCTTTTCAAGTGGAGCGGAGATAGAGGGCTCAAATAAGGGACCAGGAGTTAATCTCTACCTGGAATCAGCTGAAGCCCCAGCCTTTTTGTCCCTGCTCTAGGGGTGCATTAGAGCATGGCAAGATGTCCTTTGTGCACAAGCAAAATAGCTCCTCAATTTTGCCAAAAAATACATCTCCCTCTGACATAAAATGTCTTTGAAAGATGTTGATGGCTTTATATCTATGAGTTAACTCCTTACCAGTGTGAAGATTTTTGTTCATGAACCAAAAGATTATAAGACTGATTTTTTTCTCTGTGTAAGTGACAGATAAATACATTTTTGCACTTCCAGACCTTTCCCTAGTCAAGCTTAGAAACTGGATTAAAGGCACTTGTGGCTAGAGTCTCAACAGTAATGGAAAACTATTTGGGAAGCAATTGTCTATGAAATATGCCTCAGAGAGCTGCTTCCTCAATGGGTTTAATTTGATACATCCTGTGTGTGACGATCCTTGGGAAGTGTTCATTTGAATTTTATGATGATGTTTTGGTTTCCAGTAAAGAGTCCAATAGTTTAATGATAAGACACGTTGGCTGCTTGTGTGGTTATGAAGTGATTTTTGTATCACCAACCATCAGCTCATGTGCTATGGGAAAAGAGCAGATGATATGTGGCTGTGTCAGATTTTGAACAGAATGCAAGTCTGAATTGTGCAAATATACACAAATCAGAACACTTGACAATAAATGAATGCATCTGCCATTGTTCTTTAATGGCTTTATGCTATCTAATTGTGTGCCATATACTTAAATCTAGAGTTGAATTGTCATAGATGCAGTGTATATATAATATATATTACACATATATTTCTAGAACTTAATTTAGAGATGAGATACAGCCTATCTAAGCACACTCTGTAAAGATACTGGACCTCAGCTCTGATTTCTATCATGACAAGAGTACTGGAAATGTTCTTATCTAAAGATACAACTTTATAAACATTGGAGAGAGAGAAACCATGACTGATGACCTCTTAAATTTTTCATAGGTATGTATCTTCGGGGGAAATAGAATGATTTCAATCACAGAGGAGGAGTCTTTGTAAACAAAGTGATTGATTTTGACAGTGTGAGATTATTTATTGGCTAGGCATCCAAGTGGCACTGGAAAAATTAGCAGAACTCACAGTGTAGTCCCAATTTGCTAATGAAGTAGGGCCAGTGAATTACTCTTTGTTTTAAATTTTACAAGTTTGTCATCTTATTTTTGCTTTAATGAAGGTTGAGGTTTTCAGAACATATGCTTGTACATAGTAATGCATGTGAAGCATATGTGATAATTATGCATTCTTCTCCCTCTTCCCCTCCATCCATAAACAACAAGAATTTATTCTTCTGTTATGAAACCAGACATTATAGAATCATAGAATGGTTTGGGTTGGAAGGGACCTTAAAGATCATCGAGTTCCAACCCCCTGCCATAGGTAGGAACACCTCCCACTACATCAGGTTGCTCAGTGCCTTGTCCAGCCTGGCCTTAAACACCTCCTCTCAACCATTTGTAGGTCTCAGAAGAAGGGAAAGTAGCTGTTTGACTTCTCAGAGATGCCTGCATCTGCATCTGCCAAAGCCTCCATGGTGTTTCTAGTTCTGGTTTTGTTCAAAACACAAGTGAGAAGACCTGGATATATACAGGTACTTGTATATAGAATCATAGAATGGTTTGGGTTGGAAGGGAACTTAAAGATTATCTAGTTCCAAACCCCTTGCCATGGGCAGGGACATCCTGCACTAGATCAGGTTGCTCAGCAAGCCTGGTCTTGGATGTCTCCAGAGATGGAGCCTCTATCACCTCTCTGGGCAACCTGTTCCAGTGAGTGTCTCACCACTCTCATGGTGAACACCTAAATCATTTTTCCCCCTAGTTCACCTCTAGGCAGGTTCCACACACTCCTCCACCCCAACCCTTTTCCAGCCCATTTTCCCCCAAATCCCCCACACTTGGGTACCACTGGAGACTCCTCCCCTCCCCAGCTGTTCCAAATCAGCCCCTTCCACCCACTCTCCTATTTAACAGCAGCGGGGAAGGGCAGCAGCCACCATTTGCCCCCCCGTGGGGCCTGAGGGATGCTCCTCCTGGTGTCTCTGCTGCAGGACATCACTGGTGAGTTGCATTTTCCAAGGGGACACGGTGGGAGGAGAAAGGCCGGGGGGCCTGCTGGCCCCCCGGTTGGTTNAGATGGGACGGCAGCAGCTTTGTGATCTAAGAACAAAGGCAGGTGAGAAAAGGGGCTTTGTTGTGGAGATCTTATATTTTTAAGTGCTTTCATGCCTTTATACTCCAGGGCAGACATGAAACTTGTCATGAAAATCTGAAGTGAGGGTGAATGTCTGGTCTTCTAACTCCAAGTCTGTGCCTCACCATCCTTGCTGCTGCAGCAACCTGAGTTGTAGCTATGGGCCACTATGGACAAGGTGAATCTCTGTCCTGGTTCTGGTGGCATAGGTATCCCATTCCTACCTAAGCTATGCTCACTGGTATGCCTTTCCATAACTCTCTGAACAGTTTTCCCAAGTAAAATGGAAGATGGAATATTCCACTTGCTCATTTTTTGTTCAAAAAAATCCCAAAAAATGTTTGCTCACTTTTTTTGTTCAAAAGAGCTCCAGCAGTGAATGACATGGGAGGACTAGAAACATTGGATATAAATTGGAGGGGGATAGATTTAGACTAGACATAAGAAAGAAATTCTTTACAGTGAGGGTGGTGAAACACTGGAACAGGTTGCCCAGGGAGGTTGTGGATGCCCCCTCTCTGGAGGTGTTCAAGACTAGGCTGGACAAGGCACTGGGCAGCCTGGTCTAGTGGGAGGTGTCCCTGCCTCTGGCAGGGGGGTTGGAACTCAATGATCTTTGGGGTCCCTTCCAACCCAAACTATTCTATGATTCTATTCTATGACATCCTAGTGACAACATTTTACTCTCAAATTCAGAGTGATGTTCATATCAAGCAGACAGTCTGTGTCTTTAGCTATGAATCCAGTGTTTTCCCTCTTTGCTTTCACTAACAGAGTAGCCAATGGCAGCCACAAACTAGACAAACATTTTCCAGGAGCTGAGGCTGATTGTGAACATCACTGGTCTGAGCCTGATCAAGAAAAAACTGCAATCTGACCTCCTGTTGCAATGCAGAGGACTTGGAGCAGCCAAGGAGCAGACACTTGAGATTAACCAAGTTCATCACTCTCAGAAGAACATTGCTGACATCCTTTTGTTCTGATGCAAGCAGAGACCTTGTTTGTCTCCTGAATACTTATTAGATTACAAATATGTTTATAAATCAGCTCATCTGATTCCAAACAAACCTTCTGAGTCTGGATCTTTCTCTCTAAGGCTTTTTGCTTCAGTTCTCCAAGTTGATTTGGAAGTGACCTGTAATGATGCAGGGCTTGGACAGCAAGAAGGTGAGTTTTCTTCTAGCCCTAGCACATCTCCTGTAAAACTTCCCTGGAGGATGAACAATCCTTTCTTGGAGATGCCTCAAAGGCTAGCCTTGATCTAATTAGGTTTTGTAGATGGATCATGAACACCTGGTTTGAACACCTAAGTATCTATCTGGTTGTATGGTTATTCCACCAAAACCTGTCCTCATTGGCACTGGGCACCATCTGGCTCCTGTTGCAGATAGTGATGATGGAGAGGACAATCATGCTGGAGTAGGTACCCAGGAGAAGAAACAAACCCAACCCCATGCTTAGCACTTCTTGATTGTCTGTCAAAGCAATGGACACAGAGCTGCCTCACTCTTTTTTTTCCTGGTTTTTTTTTTCATCCCCATGGATGAAACAGCAGCTGCTGGGTGTAAGACTGGGCAGCTTTGCCTCTCAGCCCCCCTTCCAGACCCTCTCCTACAAGAATACTGAGGCTTATTTTTGCCCTGGTTCCTCCTGCTGATCTCCTGCAACTTCCTGTTGTCCATCCCAACATCAGAAAGGGGCTGATATTGCTCAAGGTTATGTTCTGTGTTTAATTGATACAGTTGCTTAACTTGGGATCAAACACTGGTGAATCATCCTCTTTTTTTGCTCTGATTTAGGAGCTAGATAATTTATATGGCTATATATTCATTGAATATTAATATTTTATCAGTAACACAGCACACTTGAATAATAGATTCCTAAATCAGCAGGATAAAAGGGGGCTTTTTGAGCAAATGTAAATGAATACTAATATTACTAAAACAACTACTGAAAAACTGGTAATGTTCCACAGTTTTTACAAATCCATAATTCTATCTCATTTATTTGCATCTCTCATTTCTCACATGTCTTCAACATAAATTTACAGCATCTCCAGAAGTCTCTGAAGCCCTCCAAATTTTTGCTTAGGACTTTTCTGCTTTTTTATTTTCTCCACATTTGTTTTAGTAGATTTCATTTTAAATCCTTAATCCACATATGAAACCTTGTGAAGCTTGTTTTAAAAGTTGTCAGGTTTGGAACAAACACCCATGAATCTAGTCTTGCATTGTAGCATTGTGTGGTGAGATAAAAGTGATGTAAAGAAAATTAAATTGCCTGAGGACAAAAATGAGAGTGAGATCCAAGAAGTTCAGAGGCTCAAATAAAGCAGGAAAAAGTGTAGAAAAAGGGAGAAAATAGCAAGGACAATCTTTCTTGTTGTCTTGATGATAATTTGAAGTAAAATATCTTTCTATGACTTGGCTGTTTTCCAGTTTTGAATCTTATATGGGTTCTGTTTTTGTTTTTTTTAATGATCTTGAGGTCTAAATGTATGTTTGTGACAAGTTCATTTTTAAGTAGGTCACTTCCTGACGAATCATTCAGCTGGAAAGATTAAAAAAAAGTGTGAAATGAATGTATGGAGATCATTTTTTTACAAAAGTAGCTGCCTAATCACAGAAGGGCTATTTGTGCTAGGATTCAAATGTGTGTCCTGAGGAGGAAGGTGACAGAGTTGCTGGTGGATGCTATGGAAACCTCAGACTTTTTTTTTTTTATCAGATGGCATGGGGGGCTCTTTTCTCTGTTTGGTTTTGTTGTCTTGCTGTCATCCTTTCCCACTCACTCCCCACTGACTTTTTGAGCAATTTTTAAAACAAATCTGATGCAAATGTTTTGTCAAGCCTAGACTTCATCAGCAGAAAGAGGGAGGGAGGACACCTTCTCACAGCTAGTCCTGAGGGGGCCACCTCCATGCCTAAGGAAATCAAAGAGACCTTCTCTCCTCACAGCCCCTAATGTTTGATGTGAAGTCCCTGGTATGGTGGGATTTATGTTGCAGTTATTTGCATCTGTTTCTTCTAGAATTCCTTTTGATGTGCATGATGAAAGACTTGAGGGCTTTTGCCCAGGGCTAGAAGACAGAGAGGGAGCATCACACAGTCTTGGGATGGGCTAAACAGAAGGGACTCCCTGTTGAGCATATGAGATCTTCTTGCTGTGCTGTGTCCTGAAAATCAGAGCTTTATATTCCTCACCCTCCCTTTCCATACATTCAAATCTCCCCTGCTATCATGACTTTGTTTCTAGATTCTCCCTTTGGCCAGTGCAGATCAGAGACTGGGGGTTAATGGGATGTGAACCTGGAAACCCTCATGGGAGGGTACTTGCATCTACAGAGCTTCTGAAATAGCTGAATGGGCTTGAGAGGCTTGCCTGTTGCAACCCAACTAGCAATTCAACCAGTCTTGAAGGGGAAATCTGTTCTTTGCAAGTCTGAGATGTGAGATTAAGAAGGTAAGCAAAATTCAATCTTGCAGGTAAAAGATCACTGGGTCATCACTTTGCTAAAAACAAGTGATGATCAAAGGGTTGGAGCAACTGCCCTATGAGGACAGGCTGAAGGAGTTGGGGTTGTTCAGCCTGGAGAAGAGAAGGCTCAGAGGGGACCTCAGAGTAAATTATCAGTACCTGAGGGGGTCCTACAGAAAGGCAGGGGAAGGAATTTTTAACATAATATCGGATGGGAGGACTAGAAACAATGGATATAAATTAGAGGGGGATAGATTTAGACTAGACATAAGAAAGAAATTCTTTACAGTGAGGGNGTCCAAGACCTGTTTCTGCTCACCTTCAAGCTGTGCTCACAAAGAGGTACAACCTCTGAGCTGGCTTCTCCCTTTCTGCTGAATTCCCCCATTTTCTGCTGCTTGCAGCCATAAGAGCCAGGTTTTATCTAGGCTTATTCCTCAGCTGAGGCAAAATTAACTCGTTTTATCTAGTCAAGAGATGCAGGAGGTCTTATCTCAGACTGATCATTAAGAGCTGAGGGTATTATGGCACATGCCATGTCCCCACAGGTGCATTGTAACATAGAGGCAAATGTTTTTGGTAGTTTCTGCTGATTATGAAAGAGCTCCCAGAGCTGATTTTTTTTCTCAGGAATATGGGATTTGGACAGAAATGATGAGCAAATCTGCAGCTGTCCTAAATCCTCCATCACTGCAAGTCTGCCTGGCTTTGCTCCTGCAGCTGCAGAGGGAGCATGGGCTCACACCAGCAAGGCTTAATTCCAAATAGTGGGACCATGTCATATGCACTGCACTTCTCAAATTATGGAAGAAATCTTCCTGTATTATCATAGGCAATGATATTTTTTTTTGTTTGTTTTAAGATGATTTAGGTACATAAAAAACCCTGATATCTCAAATGTATAAGTTTTTAGCTGCTTATCAGAGCACCTTAAGGAATGAAATTCAGGTTTCCACTTCTCCTGACCAGTTCCAGGAGGAATTAGATACTTGGAAATAGAGTTCAAATATAGAATAGCCTAGGATAAAAAGGACCTTTTGGGTTATTATGTCCAGCCATCAACCAGACTGCTATCTGGTTGATGAGAGCCATCCCTAAACTATATTTCTAAGCACTATGCCTATCTTTCCCTTAAATATCTCCAGATGTCACATACTGAGACCACTTGGGGTAACTCAGAAGAAAGTATGGAGCCTTTTTATCCTACCCATCTTCAAGTTCTACATCTCATCAGCTGTTTGCTCTTCCCTGAAAGCAAAGATCCACATCTGCCCTGACAAAAGGCTGAGGGGAATTGCTGTGGTCTTTTCAAATGACTGGAATGATACCACTCATTTTAACCAAACTGTGAATTAGATTACATGTGGATCTGCTGGAAAGCTTCACAGATACATTGATGCCTCCATTGTTGCATTTCTTATGCATATTTAAGGAAATTTCTTACATTGTACTGTTATTATTAATGAAATAAAATCAGATGAAAGATCTGTAAGAAAGTATGTTGAATAAAGACTCTCCAGATGAAAGCTGAAGTGGTGGTCAGTTTCCTCTTCATCTTATAATGAAAACATTTTTTCCTAGTAAAATTTTCACATCTTTCCTCGTGAATGTGATGATACATAATTCATAAAAATGCCAGTTATGGTATTTGGAAGTCTGAGAATTTTTCTGCAAGTTTTGTGTAGCAGCTGAAAAGAAACATATTAAATATATCTGGATACATCAAAGATAAAAGTATTACTCATAGATCTGAGGTCTATTACCTCAGGACATATTTTGTATTCTGTTTTTCATGTGTTTCCAAGTAGTTTACTCCACTTCTAATAGTTTTCCCTTATTCTGCTGGAGAAAGAGGGAACATGACAGCATTTACTATCTGAGTCAACCTCTCTACTATATTTTTTTTATACTAACTTCTGAAAGCAAAAGTTTGTCTCTGGCAAACTATGATTTGATTACAATTCCTTTATTAATGTACAGACAAGACCTAGACAGACAGTCAAATTAATAATTTGGAGAGAAAACAACAGGTGAACAAGTCTTTTCTCTAAAAAAATATCATTAAACACATTAGCTAAGGGCTAGATTAGTTTTGCCATTTGCCTCTACTTTAAAGGAATTTCACCTATTATGTATCTTTGTGTGGAAATAAATTATTTTGATAGGAGGAGTTGGCAACAGAATCAAAGAAGGAGAGGTGGAAAGCAGTGAGGATTTTTGCTCTTTGAGTTCATGGCTTAGACCATTTTGGTGTTAATTTTCATACAAGTAAAGCACTGATGAGGAAAGCATTCCTGGACCAGAGCATCACTTTCAATATATGGATAAAATTATCTAGTGCCTTCTCTTGAAAAGAGATNACATAAGCATCACTTTCACTCCCTCAGTGTCAAAATATGGATAAAATTATTTAGTGCCTTCTCTTGAAAAGAGATGAGTCTGCCAATTTTAGCTGTAGCAGCACCTGGAGAATAAAAGTGGTACTACTGCAAGCCAATATGGGTCTTTCATAGAATCAAAGAATGTATTGAGATGTGAAAGATCTTTAGGGGTCATCTAGTCCAATGCCCTGCAGTGAGCAGGGACATCCTGCACTAGATTATGATGCTCAGAGCTTCACCAAGCCTGGTCTTGGATGTCTCCAGAGCTCCACCATCTCTCTGGGCAACCTTTTCCAGTGTTTCACCACCCTTATGGTGAAGAACTTCTTCCTAATGCCTGATCTAAACCTGCCTTGCTCTAGTTTGAAACCTTAGGCTCTCGTCTTTTCTCTCTATACCTTTGCAAACTGCCTCTTCTCTGTTTTCTTATACGTCCCTCTAGGTACTGGTAGGCTGCTCTGATGCTCTAAGGATTCCCCACGAGTTCCTAAGACTTTCCTAAGAGAGGTGACATCTGTGCTTAGGGAGAAGGAGTTGGCAACAGAATCAAAGAAGGAGAGGTGGAAATCAGTGAGGATTTTTGCTTTTTGAGTTCATGGCTTAGGCTACGTAAATATGCCACTAACAATCAGGGCTGCTGTGGTATCTGTGGTGTATTTACTCAAAAGGAAAGAACAATGTCTTGTCCAGGGCTGTTGGTACAATCAGGAGGAAGAAATGGTCAAAGTGATTATTTCTTTGTCCTCACAAGGGGAAAACAGATGATCACTGGAGTTCATCACTGCCTAATACATGGTAATTCCGTTCAAGTTGGAGATGGTCTGAGCATTACATGATAGAGCAGCAGGATAATGTAAAAATAACTGCTACATGATTCTTTTTTTCTTCCTTTCCAAAAAGGAGCCATTACATTTCTAATTGCATAGAGCAATAGTACTTTTCTGGCTTCTTCAAGATCCATTATACAAATTTCCTGCTCTGTTCTCATCTTCCTCTTCTGAGTGGCCATATTTCCTCAGCTGAGCATTTAGAGCAATTCCTGCTTAGAGGATGCTCCAGGGTGAGATTTGTCCTGTGATAAGAGGGATGAGCTGCCTTCCTCAGATTTTGTGCCTTGAGTCACTGTGTGATGCAGACTGTGACGTGCTGCAGGGCTGCCACTGGTTACACACAAGAAGAACCTATTTGCATCATTCTAAGATCCTTCTCCCACCTCCTGGTCGTGGGCACCTAAGTTTTGCTGTCAGTCAGAGTTGGTGTGTGGCTGAGTTACCTGCCTGAGCTTAGGAATCTATTTGCATTCTAAGCACAGTAATACAGATCCTGCCTACATGAAGACATTTTACCCTATTGAAATATCATACAGACTCCTTCTCCTGATGTCAATCCTATCCCAAGGGTGCTTTAGGAATCCTAAATCTAGATCATATTAGCTATGGTGTTTAAAACATCACTGCATCTTCAGTTTTCAAATGAGGAGAATTTCAAATTCACATTTCACTGCCCAGTTTGACCTCTGAGCTGTAAAATAAGATTTTCCAGGAAGGAAAAGCAAGCTCAGAATTATGTTTAAATCAGAGTCAGCAGGAATGATAAGAATTTGATCCTGTTAGTTCTAAAACCTCTTAATCCATCATGTATTCTATTTGGGCTTGGTAGAAACAAGTGATTCTCAGTGCATTCATATTTTACATCAACCTGTCAGGAACTCTGGTTTTAATCTAAGAACAGTGTGTCCTGTAAAAATGTGACACTTCCACTACAGATGTCTTCCTGTATATTTCCCTGAAGCCCTGTCATAGACTGTCCTCTGAATCATTGATGCTAGTAGGATCTAGTGGGTATTATCACTGGAAATTTGATTTGAATAGAGTAGGTAAAGCATCAAAAGAAAAAAAAGAGAATTTTTGAAGTGTTAAGCACCTTGCCATGTAATCTGTGCAGTGTTTTATGTGCTGGGTGGGATAGGACATTATAAAATGATACAGTGTGTGTCAGAGGGATTTTTTAACTTAAACAATCTGTCTTGATGAAGAAAGCTAGCTGATTTTCAAAGCTGCATTTGTTATTCCTAAAACATGTTGCAGTTTCTCCCTCTCAGAGATGAGCCACACACAGTTTCTGGCTGTCAGTGCCATCAGTGTGTCTCAACTTACTGCAATCACTGTTGAGCAAAGACACAAAAACACCTCTCTCCAATTTAAAAGCAGAGGTTGCTGCCAAGATTGGGAGCTGCCCAACAGAAATTATGGTAGGAGACAAGAAAAGTGGACAGTTTCTATGCTGGTCCAAAGCACATGAGCTGCATTGATGTGTCTGAAATCCTAGGGAAGGATATGGGAACCCATTGAAAATGCTTTCAGAGCATCTGCATAATCAAAGGCAATAAGCAAGCAATTTTGGATTGAAGCCATCAAATGTTATTTGGAAATGGGAATGCTGTTATACTGTAGTGATAACCTACAGTGTGCCAAATGTGACAGTATGTAGCATAAAGTCTTTTTTCTTGAGGATGGACCTAGTTTCATTTAAAGAGGATTTAAATCTGAGGGTCAGGAAGGTCTTTTCTCCTCTTCCCTCCACCTCTGACTTTACCAAGTGATCAGCTTTTTGCTTTGATTAAATTATCCCCTCCATATTAGCATTTTATCTGCAGAATTTCATTCTCTTTGCCAGCTTTGCATCAGAATTGATATTTCAAAGTAAAATAATATGCAGGATAATTAATTTATTAACTAAATCACTCCCTACTTAATTCAGGATTTCTCAGCTTTTGAGTCCCTAAAACAATGGGAAGAAAGGAGATAAAAGCTTCCTTATTAAATTGGTTTTAAAGACTTACTTTTCATATACAAAATAAAAATGCTTTTATGTTAGCAGGTCTGTTATCTTGTCAATTAATGAAGGATTTACATGCCTAATATTCCTTTCTGCTCATAAAAGAATAGATCATATGAAAAATGTGATTTGGAATGAGTAAGAATTTATTAGCTCAATGTAGGCTTGAGCTCAGCTTCCTAGAAAATAAGGCTTATATCATCGTGAGGTTTGTGTGGTTCATCATCCATCCTTCAGCCCACTATGAGCATTTTTCAATGTGATAACCACAATTACAACCAAATCTGGTGGAAGAATCAATGTCTAAGAGATAATTCCTTGAGTTTCAGGAAAACAGAGTGCCTCTTGGAATGGGCTGAAACTGCTCCTCCCTCTGTCTGGTAGAAGTTCCCAAGATATGGCTGTGGAAAAAAGAAAATAAAGCCTATTTTGTGTGCTTTTCTGCTCATTGAACAGCTTGTCTACTTGAATCTACCAATATTTTTTACTTTGTATTCCAGACTACTCCTTTATTTATCTGTTCAATGTGTTGTTTGTGCCCTCTGGTTTGAAGCCATGGAGTTGACAATGATGTGTCATGCCTAGGGGACTCCAGTGGGTGTCAAGTACCTGGAGTACTTGAATAGGAGAGCAGTTGGAAGCATTAGACTGAACAATACATTACTTTTCATTTGACTGCATTTCTCTTTCCTCATTTTCCTATTTGCAGGTCCTTTTTTGATCCCAGAAATCACCTGGGGTGTATCTTCTGCATTTAGCATCCAAGCCTTCTAAGTATATCTATATCTATATCTATATCTATATCTAATCTATATCTATATCTAATCTATATTTATATCTATATCTATTTACATACATATATATAAAAACAATTGCATACTTACAAGTCTGGAACTCTTATACTGTCATAAGAATAAAATTATTACTTATTTGCCACTCACATTCTCCATCCTAAAAGTCTCAGTCATCCAGATAAAATGATGCACACATGCCCTAGCTCAGGTTTCATCCTGATTTAATTAATTTGATTTAATTTTAAGAAATTCTTAAACATACCAGCTAAGTGGGTTATTGAGATAGTAAGGAAGAGAAGAATCTTCTCTAGCAAGGTAGAGAAAACCCTTCTTTTTCTTTGAGAAGTAGATATTAAAAAATATCCACTAAGGATTTTTGTCCTTTCTTTTTCTCATACAGAAAGTTGAGCCTCCACAGAAAATAGCTCAGTGCAAATAATGATTAATGGTCATAATATGTAGAGAGCTGCATTACTCATAATCATACTGGGCAGTCAAATAAAGGTTAAATAAAATCTAGAAGTGATTTTTTTTTCAACTCTTACAAATGAATTTGTACAAAGGATGTTAATACCTGTTGGACACAATTTTATCCAGTGCAGTGGAACTCTAAATGTGATAAAGGAGATTTCACTTTGTGAGATTTTTTTCCCTGAAGGCATGTGGGAGAAAAACAGGCAGATGTGCTGGTGAGGCTTCACTCTGGAGATGATTAGATGAGCAAAAAGACAAGGACAAGACTAAAAATATTTGGAAAGGGAAGGCATCATAAGCTTGAATAGCAGCTAAACCATAATAGAAAAGCAACTGAAGGTTACTCAATGTTTTAGAAATAAAATCCTGTATGTAAAGATAAATAGATATGGCTTTTTTCTGTTTAAGGTATTGGACTAATCATTAGATCACACAAAAAAGGTTTATCTCTTTCACTTATCACATGGATACAAGCAAACACACACACATAAAGAGTGGTTATTATGCTAATGAATGCAATAAACTAAAAAGAATTAACACAAATTATTGATACATGATAGACATTTACATCCACATTAAAAATACTTCAACTTATCAATAGCACACAATATATATATTTAATATATATCCTGTATACTTAAATTCAGGACTAGAAAAAACTTTTCAGTAATTTTTGGAGCAGAAAAACTAAACCCTAAATTACAGAACACTAAATTACTTTGGGATGTTAGTTGGGATGTACTCCATGTTTTACTCTAATAGAGACAGAAACTCAATTAAAAACTGATAGACTTCATCATTTGAAAACCCAGTTTCTAAAAGAACAGGCCATGGAAGAAACTTTCCTCCTTGGATTATAAATCTTTTTTCAGAAGGTTTAATCTGTCTGACTGGCACTTCTCAAGCAACATCAAGATACTATATACCATAAGGTTTTGAAACTCACAATTTCATGCTTGTGTGTTAAAGACAAACTCTCAAAAACATTCATTTTCTTAACAGGGTCTGAAAAACTGATGAAGCTCATGAAGAAAGTCCCATAAAGACTTTCTCTTGTATTTTTTCATGCTCCTTTTCTCCTGTCAAAGTGCCTTATTACTGGTACTAGAGTTGCCAAGTCCATTGTCCAAACCAATTTTATTTTTTCTAATAGAAACACTGAAAAATAGGCACAAAATAAAAAGGGAAGGAAAAGTAGGGAAAGGGCATTTTCAATGCACTTTTTGCAATTGTCTGTTGAGGGAAATGCAGCACTGATAATAGGCAGATAGAATCATAGAATCATAGAATAGTTTGGGTTGGAAGGGACCTTAAAGATCAT
>VZTY01015841.1:21026-59748 GCA_013400935.1 Turnix velox
CGAGTGCACACTGCTGGCTCATGTTGAGTTTGTCATCAACTGACACCCCCAAGTCTTTCTCTACGGAGCTGCACTCAAGCCACTCTCCACCCAGCCTGTGTCTGTGCTTGGGATTGCTTCCACCCAGGTGCAGGACCTTGCACTTGGCCTTGTTGAACTTCATGATGTTGGCTTGGGCCCACCTCTCAAGCCTGTCAAGGTCCCTCTGGATGGCATCCCTTCCTTCAGGTGTATCAACTGCACCACACAGCTTGGTGTCATCTGCAAACTTGCTGAGGGTGCACTCCATCCCACTGTCCAAGCTGGCAGGCACACCAAGAAAGTTTGGGAGATTTTAAAACAACAGAAAACAAAGTTTTTGCAATGGGAAAAAGCAAGAAAAGTTCAACATAAGTGCTGCCATCTGCACTGCTTGTAGCATAAAGCAAAAGATGAGTGTTTGGGGCTGACAAGAGTTCAGCAGATAGTCCTTCCTCTAAAAGCCCTGAAATGTAGCTCTGATGGAAGGACTGAGACAGCCTTTGGCAGATGAGCTGTCTTCAAAACTCTGAAATGGAAACACATTGTGTGTTTTGCATGGACATGTCTGTCAAAATACTGTTTTATTGTTGGAGCAGAGGAGGCTGAGGCTGTTGCTCAAACCTCCACCAAAACACCAAAGGGTGAAGTATATATAGTTGCTCAGAAAAGAGCACAAGTCACAACCAGATAAGCTGTCTTTTCCACATTGTTAATATTTATAGTTTTACACCCACTCACAACAAAGCTTCATTAATATTCATAGCAGCAAACCAAGCACCACAACTCATATTCTCACTAATTCATTAATATTTATGGCTCTATAGGCTCTGCAGACAATTAAGGTCAACTTACAAAAGTTCACAGAATCATGGTAGTGAGACTGTCTTTCACTGTGGCCTTTCAGACTAAATAGAGCCTTAAAATAAAAGTTCAGATATGAATTAATGTCACTGTCTGCAATAACTTCCATCCTCATAGGATGTGGCTTTTTAATTGTAATTCATCTTACATTGAATAAAGATTTTACCATTTCCAGAATAAAGACTTTCTGCAAAGTAAAACTGCAACAAAGTGGTTTCTGTGACCTGCTGTGATAGAAAAACTTTTTTTCCTTTTCATGATGAGTCCAGGCATATTTCAGAGAGGATAAAGACTGGATTCAAAAAAAAAATAAAATAAAAACCTTCCCAACTGTTTGAGGAGCTGTAAGTATGACTGTGGGGGATCTGGGATGTAGATTTTGGGACAACCACACCTCATCACATGCCCAGTGAGGCCAGGATTTCACCATCTATGGGTGTAAATTCATTGCAGACATAAGATTTTGCAAAGAACACAACAGAAAGTAAAGCAAATGTCTAATGTGGGTTTGGGAGATGAGAGGGGCTGTGAGCATCCCCTCAACTAGAACAGCAAAGCAGTGGATTTGTGCTTCAGCATGTCACCATTTTGCATGGACAGAAGAAAACTGGCCAACCTGTTGGAGCCTGGAGTCTCCCTGCTGCTCCAAGAGCTCATAGAAGAAAGCTTGGAAATAGAGGGAGGGGGTGAGGTGATGACTGCTCATAATAAATAATTTTGAAGTATTTAATCAGATATGGAGAGGATTTATTGGAAGATGATTTATTTTCTCTCTGCTATGCTGTTTACTTCCAAATTGCATCTTAATTGCTTTTCTCCTACTTGTCCCTCAATTAAAGCCTCTCAACCTCTGCCTTTATTTTCTACACATGACTTAATTTTTCTTATTTACTCCTTAACTAATGATTTCTCACTTTTTTTGCCTCATTGCATTGAAAACTTGGTAATTAAGTACTGTTTCTCGGGAGAAGGAAAGGGAAATTTCTTTGCTATAGGCAAAATTAATTTGACTCTTCACTTTGTTTCCTCTTTCCTAATGAAGACTAAATTATTGACTGCACAAGATAATTTTCAGGCATCAGATGCTCCTCCTTCTCCTGTCATTTTTGGCAATGCAGGTGCATTAAAGTTAGTTCTCTTCTGCTACAAGTAATTTTCTGCAGGAGAATTCAGTACCTGCATTAATAGCTTGTAGGATTTAAACAATAGTAGTGTTTTCTACAGTTTTTCACAGCTTTTCCAATCCCTTTTCTGTAGCCATCCTCTTGGCTGTGTGCAACTGATGTACATTTAACTCCTGAAAAGCAAAGTGAGATAAACTGAAAAACTAACAGTGTAGAAAAAAAAGGAAATTAACTAATTAACATGGTTTTTAAGCAGATGTAATTTATGCACTTCTGACAGATCTGAATCATTTATTTGCTGTGATTTCTTTTCAAACATCACTCTATTTCTAGCTGTTAGTCATACCACCAGTTTGTGAGTAGGTGAAGGTCAATCTGGTGCCTTCTACCTATTCTCCAGTTATGCTTAAAATATCACACAGAGAATATTAGATTTTGGGCTTCCAATGGGAAATGTGAGTGGATTGCCCCAGGACAATTCTCTCTAAGTTCTCCCATGCTACAAATCCACATTATTCCAAGCCTTTTGCTGCATCCCTAAGTGTAGCTGCTTCTCATTATCTAAACAGGGCAGATGTGCACAGACTAATACAGTTTTACTGAGTGGAGAAACACTCAAATAATCAATCTCCAGAGGGTTCGTGTTCTTCAGGACCACCACACAGCAGTGGACAACATCCTCCTGGTAAGACTAGGTAAGCAGTAAATAATGAAGAGCATGCTCACATTTTTATGTTGACAGCCAACCTCTTATTTACCAGCCACTGATATTACATGAATCCAAGATCCAAGAAGAATGAATGGAAAGACTCAAATTCAATGGAAATTAAATAAATTCTCTGTGCTCTCGCAGTCCAAGCTCCCCATAGCATCTCACAAGACATAGAAAAGAAATCTCATGTGAATGTATCCTCAGTGCAAATCAACAATATGGTGGATAACAAAAATCATTGTATTCAACAGCCTTTTTTACCTCAGTCTTAGAATCAGAGAATAGTTTGGGTTGGAAGGGAACTNTTATATTTTTTATATTTTTTATATATTTTTATATTTTATATCTATATTTATATATACTTTTATATTTTAATTCTTTGGTAGATTTGCCAATAGAAGTTCTGAACAAGAACAGTCATAGAATGCTAGAATGTCCTCGAAATACATTTTGCATGTTGGTCTTACCAGCTGCTTAATACCTCTCAACATCTCTGAGGGATATTTGTGTGCTTATTAAGGTGCATGTTTCCCATATAGTTTAATTTGGCTTTAATGGGACATTATAAAAAATCAGACACTAATAGCTCTCATGAATATTCATGATAAAGTCACATAACTACTACTGGTAACATATTATTTTATTTTGTGAGTGCTTTAATGACTTGCTGCTTTATTCATGCAAACAGTTGCAACCCTTGGGTGTTTCACAAGTATTATTAGCATACACCTCTCCCTCTTCTCCAGAATTATAATTAGAGTCATGCCCCATTCTGGATTTGCCTTTAAAAAATGCATCCATTTGGAGAGCAAAACCACATACCTGGGATAAGTCATTGAGATCATTCAGTTAAAATACATTCAATACTAAATTAAATTAAATTAAAGCACTGACTACTGCAGAAACAGCCTGTAGTCTAGAAATGAGGCTCAGTTCACAGAAAAATTCACAAGGAGGAATATAACAATTCTTCAGATTATTTATTTAAAAAAGAAAAAAAAGAAAAAAAAAAAACCAAATAGGTCCTGATGAGTACACAAGTCACTCACACATTGCCTGGAAACTGGTTCAACTATCAAGAACATGACATAACAATCCTGTTGCATCCTCAAGTCTGATCATAATTGCTAAAGTCAGACCAGCAGCATTTTACTATTCCCATGTCCCCACTGCAGTGTGATTTCACCCTTCAAAAAAGCATTTTTTTTGAGAAGTGAAATAAAGGAGGTCCCTAAGTTATCTCCAGATTTAATTATGATGTTAGAACCCCTGCTAGTACTGGTTCAGGATTACAAATTCATTTCAGTGAAATAAAAATTACCTTTGCTAGGAGAGGTTGAATCCTGGAATTAATTGATCACAAAGGTGCACTTCTTTTCAGGAAGAGCCATTTAGGAGATTCAGTCCATCTAAAAAAAGCTTCTGACAATCACCATTGACAAAATCAAAAAAAACTAACAGAAGTTTCTAACAAGATTTCCAGTCAAAGTGCTGATTTCTCATCCAAATTTATGGCAAAGACAAAGAAAGCTCTTTCAGGGGATGATGGGTAGTCCATCCAGCCCTCCTTTGAGAATACAGTGTGTTTTAGAACAGTAATGAACACCCAAAAATACAATCTTAGTTACCATATATTTTAAAAAGTCAGATAATTACTCTTTCCTCAGAATCCAGTGAATTATCTTGTTATACAGCTTTATCCCTGCTCACTATGTTTAATAGTGAACTGTGATTTTCAGAGAGCTTCCTGTTCCTCTCATAGAAGGAACTGTTACACCATTACACTGGCCCAGAGTAGATAAAATTGCTATAAAATTGCTTGTGGAAAATATGATCCATGTGATTGAACAGACAGCTGATCAACTGGGAAAATAAATAGAATGAAACCTACCATTATACTGCACTCTATGTATTATTATTGTTGTTGTTTTACAAAAGAGAGATGAAGGCATCAATGGAAACTCAGAGACGTGGAAGAAATTGTAGACATCAAGTAAAAATAGTCTTTGCCCCAAAATTCTATAAATCTTAGACTCATCCTCAAATGTGATTTCCCTGACTGTGGCATAAACCCTTCTGTACACTCACCTGAAGCATCATCAATCTTACAGCCTCAGCTCAAAGTATGTCCTCAATCTGTATCCCACTCAGAGATACAGAACTGTTCTTACAGTCTCATAAAGCAAACCCACACATCTCTATTCCACCCCTGCAGGTCAAATTCTGTGTCCTGAGCTAGAAAAAAAGGTCCTAACATCCTTGCAGTGGATTTTGTGCTGGAACTACAGCTCCTCCTGCAACATAAGTCATGCAGGAGGAAGATCCAGCACAGGATTTAGTGAGCATCAATGTGTGTCTGTCAAGGTGGCACTACCAAGTAGCAAATTATTTGCCACTACAGCAGTTTCACACCCTTTTTAGGGTGATTTCTGTTCTATCAGAAGTAGACTTACTAAAACTTGGGATTTTCTGCTGCTGGCAGGGACAGTACTGTGGGCTTGCATGGTTATTTTCCTTCTTTTCTGTAACTTTATAAAATAAAGAGGAAGTTTCATCCTCTGTAAAAAGAAGGAGAGACAGTAAAGAGGCAGAAGTAGTAGTCTCTGAGCACAAGGATCTGGGAGTTTCATTAATAGATTTGTTGTAGCTCTGAGAATAGGCTTGCACTTGTAATTTTCCTTCACTTTTTATTGTATCATCCCAGTCCCTGACCATAACACTGGTATAAATCTTCTGGAGTCTAACATCAGATGATCTCATGACGTGGTATTTAAAGAAAAATGTGTGGCAAATATTTCCAAACTCATCCTCATATCTACTATGAGGATAAAAAATAATTAACTCAGCTTGAGTCTCCTTCTCAGGGTGACAGATGGGTTGAGAGGCAGATCCTCATCAGGAAAAATCCCTGAGTGTGGTCCTGCAGTGACTCAGCAACACATGAACTTGTGCTCTGGTGTGAAGAAATTGTCTTCAGACCTAATCTGGCTTCATCCTTCCAGCAGAGAGAGAAGCAGATCTGGAAAGAATGGCTGCAATTCAGAAAACAACTGTTGAGGAGTGAATCTGGCCCTAGGAAGTTTTTAGGAATCAAAATGAAAAAATGTATTGTGTGTGGGCTCAGCATGTACAGCAAATAGAAAAACACACACAACAAAAAAACCTCTTCCCTAAAGTGGTCCTTCTTGTCATCTTTTTGACTCACAATTTGTTAGCCACACAATTTATAGCTACTTACAAGAAGCTTCAGCTTTAGTGGAGAAAATATTACCTGCCTCTTAGCTTGTTTCTTGCTGAAGGGGAAAAGATTGCCATGTGAGTAGGGAGGAGGAGTGACAAAGCTGAGACAGAAATCCTGCTAGAACCAGTCTCTGCAGAGGTGGAGAGACTGGGGAATTGACTGGAGATAAAACTGATTGAGAGGAAAAAGACTGGAGGTCAGCACAGGTATTACCATTATTTTTTTATTATTCATATATCCAGCACCAAGATAGGGAGGCTACAGAAAGGCAGGGGTAGGACTTTTTAATAAGATATGTGATGGGAGGACTAGAAACAATGGATGTAAATTAGAAGGGGGTAGGTTCAGGCTGGATATAAGAAAGAAATTCTTTAGGGTGAGGGTGGTGAAACACTGAAACAGGTTGCCCAGAGAGTTTGTGGATGCCCCCCTCTCTGGAGGTGTTTAAGGCCAGGCTAGGCAAGGCCCTGAGCAGCCTGATGTANGTGAGCATCCATACAGGTCTGAACTTTAGGAGATCTAGCTGGGTCACTGAGGATTTGCTCTTCCCCATGGCAGCATGATCTGGTTTAGTGTCTTGTTCCCCAGAGTTATTGACTCTACACCTACTGGGACAGCAGTTACCTAGAGGGAAAATCTGTGTTTCTAACAATAAACACATAAAATCATAGAATGGTTTGAGTTGGAAAGGACCTTAAAGATCATCGAGTTCCAACCCCTCTTCCATGGGCAGGAACATCTCCCACCAGACCAGGTTGCTCAATGCCTCATCCAGTCTGGCCTTAAACACCTCCAGAGAGGGAGCATCCACAACTTCTCTAGGCAACCTGTCCCTGTTGTACAGTAAAAACAAAGTAAGTATTCAACCAAGTTTTTTTTTTCTGATTCTGGTGGCCCAAATTTTGTACCTTTCCTCACAACCCTCTGGGATCATGGAAAGCTTCAGCAAGAAGAGCTTCAGAGAAGCTCTGAGAGAGGTAGCTAGGGGTGGAATGCAGCTTCTACTTTGCCTGTGGGTGTGAGGAGATCTCCACCCACTATATGGAAGCTACCTTTGCACTCTAGAGTTCTGTCTTAGTGGTCCAGTTAATGGTAGGTAAGCATGGAACATCCTAGGAGACACTAATCAGTGCCCTGTGTAGGGGCTTGGACTAATCCTGTTACAGATAGCTTTGTCCTTTTAGTCCCCAAAGATATAGGAAGAAGACTTATATGGTTGACTTGTATGGTCTTGTTTACATGAGGTAGCATCTCTTCACTGTGTGCTTTCCATTCCACTCTTGTGCCTTCACAAAGTCTTTCTGTAATTGCTCTACTCCTTCCAGTATGTGCTGTTCTGGGAAGAAGACATCTTCAGTAAATATTTGCATAATGAATCCTTCTTCCTTCACTTGTCCACTGGGAAGAATGAGTGCTGGGAGGATTACAGCAACTTTCTCTCCAAGAGCCATTTACAAATCTTTTTTTTTTTCTTATTCTTTGAAAAATGATTTCACAACTGGGGAGGTCAGACTTGAGAATAGACTCTTGCCATACACTGCATTAGATAAGAATTTTGCTTACTGGTTCTAAAGGGGTTATGAATTGAGGCAAAAATGTTTTGCTTTTCATTTCTGCTAAAGGAAATCTTTTTGCTGTGCTGCCATCAAAACATTATAATGCCAGGTGAGATAGCACCTTGAAAGAAAAAGCTGCTACTGAGTTGCTCAACAAAGCAAGCAGAAAAGGCAAGATTGCTGGGAAAAGGATTTTAATTTCAGTTTTGTGGATTCATAATGAAACACAGATGAAATGAGCTTTTGGCAAATGAATGCAGAGGTTTTAATTTTATAATTTCAATGGCTCAGATTTTAGATTAGCAGAACCCCTTTCAATTCTTCATATACCCACATGATCAAACTGTTTAAACTAACCTTTACAAACAAAGAAAAACAGGCAGTGTCTCTAATTTATGTCAACTCACATTTGCAAAACTCTTGTCAACTTGACTGCAATGTTTGCTTCAGCTATCTGAAGAGAGAATTAGGTCTTTGAATTTACCCAAAATGTATAAATTTGTTCAGCTAGTTCCATTAAACAGCAAATTGACTTGAGAATAGGTGGGTAACAGCTGTATTGGAATGAAATAATTTAAAAGAAATTCCCCAAGACAAAAAAAAAAGCTTGAATAACTTTGAGTGCTTCCTTCAAAGAATTATTTTAACAGTTTCTGGAGATATTTTGTTAAGCATTATATCCCTACACCTTCAATAATTTTCAATGAAGTGCTTTAATGTAAAAAGCTCAAAGCAAAAGTGTTTAAGTAGTCTGAAAGACAGAGGTTTGACATATTTTGAAAATTGAAAACTAAATACATATAGCCCTTCTCCCTTAGACTTAATCTTCAAAATATGACATCATCTCTGCAAAATTTTAATGTGAAAATAACTCAGATAGGTGGGAGCTTCAATGAATGATGACATGACATTGTGCAGGGGATACCTGCAGGTATCTGTTCTGCATCAGCATGATGGGAGTTAGTGCAGGATTCTTTCTGGGTTCTAGTAAGAAAGGCCCAGCTATAGATGCTGTAATAAAATAACTGCCTTCATTAGATGTAATAAAAAGAACACATGAGCTTCTCAAGCTCCAAGTACAAAGCCCAGTAGGTAGATATGTAGTGACCAAGATCACCAGCTCCTTGACTACAATGTCTTTGACAAGGTTTCTAATGCAGTATCACAACTGTATTTAAACAGAAAGGAAAATATAACTGAATTTAAATGTAATTAAACATTATTTTGACATCTTACCACAATCCAGGACAAACCTTTTAGTTCCTTATGTCCCACAGTATCACACAGTGTGTGTTGAGTGTGGCCATTTGGGATTTGCAAATAATGTCAACCCATCATGTTCTTTTACCAGGATACTTTTATTTGATTCTTTATATATAGACCAGGCATATAGTGCTGACACCAGAAAGAAAAAAAAATAATAAGGCAACATTTAGAAATTACTTAAAATGCCAGAGTCCCCTGTTTTCTCCATACAGACCCCACCACAGTTTGGATAAAACACATATAATGAGCTAGAATGGGATTTACAGAGGCTCCCATCCTTGATGAAAGTGCCTCTCTTGGGCAGATTTTTGAATGCTGATGGATTTGCCACTTCTTTCTCTTTGGTCCATGTTGAAGAACCATGTTTTCTTTTTGGTCCATGTTCTGGATTTGGCTAGAAGCCTTCTGCAGTTCAAGGTAGTGTCCTACCTGCTAGAGGTCTCTGCTCAGCACCAACATCTTGGGGCAACATCTTTAGTCTGATTGAACTTCTTAAACTTCTGTTGGGAGGCTTGAAAGCAGAAATGCTCTGTTCTTTGAGGCCCATAAATAGGAAAAAACCTGTGAGACAACTGAGGGAAAGAACAAAAGGGTGCTAAAAAAAGCCATCTTTTCCTCCTAGTAAATATTGCATGAATGGATTTTTTTCTTTAATGTAACCTTTATCTGCAGCGTGCAGCTATGCTTTTATTCATCTATCAGCTTTTAGAGTTTTCAGCTATGCCTTATAAATAGCAGGGATGCTCTTGCCAAGGTTGTGAGAGACTGACATTAAACTTAATTCTGGAGAAAAGAAATTAGTTTGCCCCAAAGATACCTCCAGAATTGCCCAGTGCTATTGTGAAGGTAGGGTGACTGTCACTTCATCCCTGGGGTCATCACAAAGGGGATATGAAAAAGCAAACAAAAAAGTGTGGCTGCTATTTCTTGATGTGAAATCTCTATTTAAGGCTTTGCATGTGTCTAGGACTGAGCAGGTAGAGATGAAGGAGTTCAATGAGATCTAGTGGCTTCTCAAAACCATAGATTTTGAATGGAAAAACTCCTATTGAAAACTGACTGGACTTTGTGGACCCTCTCAGGTCCTTCAGGAAGAAGGGAGATGTAGAAGCAAACTGTAAATTAATGGGAGAGCTTTCAAACAGTCTTCCCACTTTTGACAAGCCAGGGCTCATTCTTCATCTTGTTTTGGTAGATGTTCAATAATATTTCAGTATTTTCTCCAGTGGGCTTATTATTCATGTAGAGATTGTGCCTAGCACCTTATTTCTTAATTAATGTCACCTAGTTTTCAAGAAAGCAGTAACAGTAGATCCTGGACTGAGAAAGCAAAGCTATAATTAAATAATCTGCTGATGTCATGGACTGTCATGGACAATGGGAAAACTACAATTAAATTATAACCACTGGCTCTCAGTGCACTCTGTAATTGGTTACTATTTCCATTTGTAATTAATACATGTATTCTTATTCAGAAACCTTTGGCCTGACCAACGTGAGCCATAATTTGGTGTATCCTTGTAGACTTCAAAGGGGCTACAACAGTTTAAATTGGCTGGAAATGTGGCCATTCAGACTTCGGTGACTTATTATGGCAACACTGATGAATTATCAACCCCTTATAAAAAGGAAGCCAAAGAGTATTGGTTGCAAAAGGACACAAAGCCTTGCAAAATCATTTTTGTCCAGCTTCACATTGCATTCCCTACACCTTGTGCATGTTTGTGCCTGCTTGTGCCTCTATTCAAGCCTCCTTTTTAGGACTCATTCTTCATCTTGATGCCCCTGGGATTTAATCAGATTTTTTTGGTAGATGTTCAGCAATATTTCAGTATTTTCAGGGGTAAAGTTAAGCTTGTCTAAAGATTTTGGACATGTGACCACAAATGATGTGCTCAAAAGCTGCAGTCCCTATGCAATCTCCATTTGCTTTTCCTCCTGGTCCTTCTGGTTGACTTCTGTTATGATGCTTTAGAAAATGTGCTGAGTTTTTATTAATTTCATTCTGTATTTTTCACCAATTAATTAGGAAAGAATGTTTTGAAAGGCAGTGAGCACTCAACACTCTTAGCAGAGCTCAGTGGGAGTAGGAAATGCTTCTGACCAGCACATAGAATCATAGAATCATAGAATAGTTTGGGTTGGAAGGGACCTTAAAGATCATCGAGTTCCAACATCTGACCTTTTTCTCCCTGGTATTTTGTGCAAGGGCATGAAGCAACTGATCAGATCATCTTTTAAATAAGCCAGACTCACAGCTAAAACCTATACTTCAGAGGAACAGTGCCCTGGTTTATATCAAACACCCTGACAAATTTCACAGGAAAAGGCAAAATAAACTTTTAGCAGCCTCAAGTAAATAAACTTTTTTTAAAAAAATCATCACCAAATCACTGTAATTTTCCCCCATGGATTCCCCAGCAGAACTGAGCTGTAGGCTGTGCTCTGCCAGGCCACTGGTGCAATGCACTTGGCTGTTTTTCAAACATGATTTGGACAAAAGAAAAGCAACCAAAGAGGACAAAAAGGCTGAGAAAATTCCTGACCTCTCCAGCTCTCTCTCAGCTCCATGCCAGATCATCCTGTTGCACCATGTCATGGAAAAGTGGACAATTTTCCCCTGCTGTAATATTCTCTCACTTAAAAATACCCTTTGGGCAAAGTTTATGCAGCAAAGAGTTTAATTGTATTAATGGGATGGTTGAAACTCTCTCTCTTTTTTTTCTTCTTCTTTTCTTTTGGGAATGTTTTGTCTTTCCCTTTCTTTTTGAAGTGATTTTCTCATTTCTAAATATATTGGATCTTGCATGATGAGGAGGGGAAGAAGAAGACGAAATCAAGTGAAACATTTTACTTTACCTGCTTCCCACTCAACATTTCCCTCAAATATTTGTGTCATCAGATTTCCATGTGGTGTTTTGTTTTGCTACAGAGTGAAGATAAACTTCAAGCAAGTGAAATTTCCTGTAAGATGAAAACTGGTTGAAAACAATGACCTGTTTTAAGTTTATTTCCCAGAGACACAGAAATGTGGAAAGCAGGTTATGGTTAATTCAGGCTCCTATCCCTTCCCAATCTTCTTGCACAGTGAACCCAGATTTCCTTCCAAATAAGAGAGAAGGAGACAATCAGCATCACACAGTGTTTTATTGGCATTTAATCAAAGAGGTGAAGGAATGGTATGACCATCTCTGAGCTGAGAGAGGCATTTCTGAGGACACCCGATGAGATCCACCCACGGGTCCTTAGAGAACTGGCAGATGAAGTTGCCAAACCACTGTCCATCATATTTGAAAGGTCACGGCAGACTGGTGAAGTTCCCACTGACTGGAGAAAGGGGAACATAATTCCCATATTTAAAAAGGGAAAGAAGGAGGACCCAGGAAACTACAGGCCAGTCAGTCTCACCTCTGTGCCTGGCAAAGTCATGGAGCAGATCCTCCTAAAAGGGTTGAAAAAACACATGGAGGGTGACACAGAGGTGATTGGAGGCAACCAACATGGNATGATGTGCTCCAAAGCTGCAGTCCCTATGCAATCTCCATTTGCTTCTCCTCCTGGTCCTTCTGGTTGACTTCTGTTATGATGCTTTAGGAAATGTGCTGAGTTTCTATTAATTTCATTCTGTATTTTTCACCAATTAATTAGGAAAGCATGGTTTGAAAGGCAGTGAGCACTCAACACTCTTAGCAGAGCTCAGTGGGAGCAGAAAATGCTTCTGACCAGCACATCTGACCTTTTTCTCCGTGGTATTTTGTGCAAGGGCATGAAGCAACTGATCAGATCATCTTTTAAATAAGCCAGACTCACAGCTAAAACCTATACTTCAGAGGAACAGTGCCCTGGTTTATATCAAACACCCTGACAAATTTCACAGGAAAAGGCAAAATAAACTTTTAGCAGCCTCAAGTAAATAAACTTTTTTTAAAAAAATCATCACCAAATCACTGTAATTTTCCCCCATGGATTCCCCAGCAGAACTGAGCTGTAGGCTGTGCTCTGCCAGGCCACTGGTGCAATGCACTTGGCTGTTTCTCAAACATGATTTGGACAAAAGAAAAGCAACCAAAGAGGACAAAAAGGCTGAGAAAATTCCTGACCTCTCCAGCTCTCTCTCAGCTCCATGCCAGATCATCCTGTTGCACCATGTCATGGAAAAGTGGACAATTTTCCCCTGCTGTAATATTCTCTCACTTAAAAATACCCTTTGGGCAAAGTTCATGCAGCAAAGGGTTTAATTGTATTGATGGGATGGTTGTATTAATCGGATGGGAGGACTAGAAACAATGGATATAAATTAGAGGGGGATAGATTTAGACTAGACATAAGAAAGAAATTCTTTACAGTGAGGGTGGTGAAATACTGGAACAGGTTGCCCAGAGAGGTTGTGGATGCCCCATCTCTGGAGGTGTTCAAGACTAGGCTGGACAGGGCACTGGGCAGTCTGGTCTAGTGGGAGGTGTCCCTGCCTATGGCAGGGGGGTTGGAACTCGATGATCTTTAAGGTCCCTTCCAACCCAAACTATTCTATGATTCTATGATAAACACAGATGTACTGTGAAACTTCTCACTAATATTCAGCTCCACCAGCTTTTCTTTGGGTTTTGGTTTGATTAAGAAAGCTTCAAATCACAAAATGAAAGTAACTTCATTCATACATCACTTTTTTACCATGCTCAGAATTTCTTAAAATTGCATAATTTGAGATAAAGCTGGGTAGGAAAGGAGTGTTTCTTCTGTCCTGAAAGTCTTGTTTTGCCTCAGATCATTTCACATTTTTAAATATGTTGTAATTTGAAGCAGTGATTTTACTTGGGGGGGAAAGTTACTAACAGTTAGATCAAAGCTAAAATAAGTCATTGATTAGCAAAGGATAAATCAAGCAGATAAAAGCAACCAAGCAGCTCCTCAGGGAATAGATTTTTAGCTGTTTTCTGGTTTGTATCTCCTTCTTACCTCAACAGGCTTGGTCAGAAAAGAAAAGGCAATGTAACACTTTTTCAGCTGCAAATCTTCACCACTTTTATTCAGTTAGTTCTATGACTCAGAGAGATAAGAAAACCAGGATAATTACCAGAGACCATAATGCTGTCAGCAAACTGGAACATTTTTGCATTGTATTACTATATAATCAGAACTGCACCTAAAAAAATCCCTCACCTGTTCCAATGGCAAGGAGCAAACTTCTGAACACAAGTCAGAAAGTATCCCTTGATCCTAACAGAGCCTGGAAATTATACCTGGGGAGGAAAAATTGGAATAGGGGAAAAAAATACTAAAAAAGAGCTTTATCAGACTCAGACTTTCCATGCAATTCTCTCCATGAAACTGAAAAATAATAGGAGGCACAGCAGTTTTAGTTATTTTTTTCAAAGAAATGTCAGTTTTAAAAATTATTTACTAATTTCTCTCCTTTTTTTGGTGAAATATTGCAACAAGAGATTGTTGATTCTAACAGGAGATAAGAGATTGTAAATTATACTTGGGGAGGAAGAATTGGAAAAGGGGCAAAAAGGACTAAAAGAGAGCTTGATCAGCCTCAAATTTCCATGCAAAAATAATAGGAAGCACAGCAGTTTTAGTTATTTTTTTTTCAAAGAAATGTCAGTTTTAAAAATTATTTACTAATTTCTCTCCTTTTTTTGGTGAAATATTGCAACAAGAGCTGTCCTGTAAAACCTGAATACCTCCAAAATTTGTAAGTAATTAAGCCATGAGTGTGCATAGACCTGACTGGTAGGCAGAAAGGGTAGTGTGGGTGTGAGCTGCCATGGGAACTGTTGGGAAGCAGCATGAGACGGTCCAAGTCAGTGTGCTGGGAGCCAGGCACTGCCCCCAACCACTGCTTTCTGTCTCATCAAGGCTTGCTGACCCTCACCAGGGCTTCAGATCTCTGCCTGATGCTGTGCAAGCTCCAACATACCCCCACTAAAAAGTGTAGTCACCATGTAGATGGGGAAATATAATCAACATGCCATACAAGAAGGAGTTTCCATCCCTGGAGCTGCTGCCATGAGTTCTTCTTGTATTCTGGCAATAAATGATGCACAAGCCTTTGCTACAGTCAGCCTGCATTGGATTGATGAGCTTTGCATAACTCATGCTCCTTGGAAGAGAGTGGGAAATTATTGTCTTTCACGCTCTTGCTCTAACTCACATCTGCATTTAAATAACCTTAATGAAACTAATAATAGAGTTACTGAGGGCTGAGAACGTCAGAGAGTGAATATTTGGATGGAAGTTTCCACCAGGCTGATAGCAGTGGTCTGGTTTTCAATTATCACATTGTTCTTTCACCATCCAAAACCAAGGATGCCTTCAAGGAGCAATAGATAGATGGGTAGATAGATGAACAGATAGATTAATAGATAGAATAATTAAAGAGGGAAACCTTTTGGGATTGTTTTGCCTTTTCCTCTCTTTTTGAAATGATTCCCAACCTAGCCCTGAAAAGAACCTGTAATGAGTTAAACTGTCATTTGTTATGTCAGATGCCAGATGCCAGATTTGTCATAATTTGTGATGTGACAGTTCAGAGCATGTATATAATGCTCACAGGTCATGCGTCATATGCAAGTAAGAGTTGTAAGTTCTGCACTAGGTTCAGCTGGAATCTACACAGTCACTTAGCTGTTAGACTCGAGCAGAGCAGAACTGTGATCTCAGGATTCCAGGCATTGATGTGGGTGCACAGAGACTTGGAGAAACCCATAGTGTGGACTCCACAGCTTTCCCATGGTCAGACTTTTTGGGTTTCTTCAGAAATCAACTCATGATGTTGGAAAAATCCTCCTGAAAGGGCTTTCTTCTCACTCTTACCTCCCAGAACATACCCCCTTTAGCCTGCCCCATCCTCTTGGCTTTGCTGTTCTTTGGTCACCACTTGTTGCTGCAATAGTTCTTGGGCCATCTTCTGTGTTCACTGTCATGTGCTGGCCTCTTTGGATGGTTCCTGCTGACTCTGCAACCCTCCAGTGACATCAGCAGTGGTGGAAAAGTGTCCTGTGAACCTTGCTTGTGGCTGGGAAATGGATCTCTTCTAGGAGAAAATTGGAGGAAAACATATTCTTTGTATTATGGAAGAGTAAGCAGGTTTCTCATGGCAGTGGGAAGTCATATTCTGACAAGGGTGGGAAAATTCTTCATCCTGAGAGGGGTCAGAAGAAACATAGAAATGCATCTGCATTAACACAGCAGGTTCCAGCTGCCTGAATCCTTTCAGCTGTCTTCTTCAGTTTGCTCTCCACCACCATCACCAGAAAGACTTTGCAAAGAAGGGAAACCATGAATTATCTGTGACAAATCTGTTTTCCAAGTGGTATCTGTGAGTTGCCCTCCAGCTCAGCAGAGCAACTGGCAAGAACCCAAGCAAAATATTCATTATGATGTTATCCCAGGGTGAATATGATGAAGTGCAGGATTGGCCAGTTTGAAGGATGACACCTCATACAAGATGGGAAGGTATTTGCTGACCAACAGCAGTGCTGAGAAACCCATAAACATCCATCTGCAATAGCAGTGAATGAGGCACATACCCTCAGGGAGCATCACATGTTGCACTGAGATGGAGTTATTTCCTCCCATTCAGTGCTGATGAGATTGCACATAATTGCTTTCTGGCTTGGACCCTGAGCAGAGGATTCAGGAACAGGATACTGGGATACTTGGATGCTAAAGAAATTAATCATCTAAGGGTCTTTCCACTCAGCTTTACATTTCCAAGGCCAGATATTCACTCAGAAAACACTTTCATTGATTTAAGAGGGATGTTTTGCTTGGAAGTGGCTTTAAGGGCACGTGAAACAGCCTGCTGGAGACAGGGGACCCTGATGCTTCATGAGGACTTCACAGTGAAAGAGCTCTTGGGACTTCTTTAAATCAGAAATGAGAAAATGATGATGCCTGTCTCCACTGAGGAAAGAGTTTGTGAACAGTCTGAGATCTGATATCAAAGCTGCAGTCCTCCTTCCTATCTAATAAAGTCTCCCTTCCTACCTGTCTGCCTGTAGCACCATTAATCATTCAGAGAGCAAGTTCTTCCCATGGAAGAATGGAATTTTTTTTCTCATTTTGCCTTTGAAAAAACAAGTCCAGGCTTAGAGTTTTATTTTTGCAAAGAGAATCCCTCTGGAANGAAAGAGCTCTTGGGACTTCTTTAAATCAGAAATGAGAAAATGATGATGCCTGTCTCCACTGAGGAAAGAGTTTGTGAACAGTCATTGGTCTGAAATCTGGTATCAAAGCTGCAGTCTCCCTTCCTACCTGATAAAGTCTCCCTTCCTACCTGTAGCACCATTAATCATTCAGAGAGCAAGTTCCTCCCATGGAAGAATGGGGTTTTTTTGCTCACTTTGCCTTTGAAAAAACAAGTCCAGGCTTAGATTTTTATTTTTGCAAAGAGAATTCCCCTGGAAAGTTTGAAGCAGAGTCTCTTGAATTCTTGAAGAGCTGGACAAGTATACCTTGATTCAGACAAATTACCTCCTGCAAGCCTCTCTTGCAGGACAGTGAAAGTTAGACTAAGAAAACAATTCTAGAAATCTCAGCACAGGAGAAGCTGCTGGGTAAAAGCTGTGGAAGAGAGGTAGGATGTTTGTGTGAGCTCCTGGTACAGAAACATCTTTCATTCCCACTGGCTGAGAGACTTGGGAAGGTAATAAAGAATTTGAAGTAGTAAATGACAGAGAAGGTTTGTGGATACTTTTTACAATTGTGTTTGGGAAGGAGCTAGTTATAGAAAGAGGAGAAATACATCTGCCATGTGAAACCACACAGAAAGCCAAATGAAGAAATATGAATTTGAGAACTGGGCAAGATTATTAGGATGTTTTTTTGTTGCCCTAGGAGAAATACCAGTGCATATCTGCAAATTACAGACCCCATGATTCCACTGCTTCTGCCTGCTGGGTTTTCTTTGGTCAGATTTTTGACAGTTACCACTTAATTCTCAAATGTTTAAAAGTTAAAGTCCTAGTGGATCAAGCAGCACATGTTGAGCAGAGCAAACAGGTTTAATCTACTTTTTGGGGAGATCAACTGTGCTGATTTTTCTGGTCTTATTGACACAGTCTCTGCTGTAGCATCTTTCAAGGGTCTAAGAGCCCCTCTGGACATGTGGGAAATGTTCATCTTCCTTAACCCCTCATCTTCCTTAACCCTTATGTTTAATATAGCTTATAAAGGTCAGTGTGCACTAAGCAGCTTGGAGTGGGTAGATAAGAAAACATAAAATCTTAAAACACCTTTTTTTTAACAAATAAAAATAATAAATTCACAGATATTCTGCAGTGGCTGTAACCAGGTGTCTCAAATGTACCACAGAAAATTTGTGGTCACTACCAAAACTGAGTCTAACCCCTACTGTGTCATATTTTGGCAAAGAGAACCTTTTTACTCTGAGATTTTGACAAGTAGAAGCTGTTCATTTGTTTATTGTGGTTCTGTGGGTCAGAACAAGGTGTTTTAAACTCTCCCCAGAATTTGACATCAAGGCAGTAGTGACAGACTAAAGCTGGATTGCCACAAGAAGGANAATGTCATATTTTGGAAAAGAGAACCTTCTTACTCTAGGCTTAGAAATAGAGATTTTTACAAGTAGAAGCTGTTCATTTGTTTATTGTGGTTCTGTGGGTCAGAACAAGGTGTTTTAAACTCTCCCCAGAATTTGACATCAAGGCAGTAGTGACAGACTAAAGCTGGATTGCCACAAGAAGGAAATGGCAGGCTTGGTTTTGCAGAGCAATTACTCTCAATTAGATAAAACATTCTGCCTAAACATAGCGTGCAGCTTCACAGAGTGGAAAAAGGGATCTTTCCTTTTCCACTTTAACACGAGTCAGCCCTAATGGGGATTGAAATTCTGCAGAACCCTGTAATTTCCCTAAAAGCTCCCAGGCTGCAAATGCATCTCACACTGATGTCTTGGAGTTCTCTTTGTGCACTTGGCACAGCAGGCAGACACAGAAATGACAGGGGAGATTTGTCCCTAACTTATTGCTTAATCATTTAAACAGATACACCAGCTACTGTGTTTTATTCAAAGCCAGAGGTCATTTGTGCCATCATGGCTATGACAATATAATATGTTGGAATTTTTCCCAGGCACAAGATGCTCCATCAGGCTGTGGCTCTTGCTGCTGTAGAGGTAAAAGGCATTTTCACAGTTGAAAACTATCACCAGCACTGTCACCAGTAACCTCTAGGCTTAGGGAAAGTCACAGACCAGTCTAGATCAATCTTCTTTTTAGCTGACTTTGTAAACAGTTTTTAATTATTATAATTAAAATTGTCAAGAATGCTTGATAAAGACAGCATCTGTAGCATTTCCACATCTAGTGAAGGGTATTTGAAGTAAGAGAAAAAGAAATATTCTAGCATTTTAAGAATAGCAACAGAAGTTCAAATGGTTTCTTGTGAAAATCAGAGGAATTTGATTTTAAACCTCTTCACATTTTCCCATCTTCTACTCTCCACCTTTTCCTGAAGGTCCCACTTCTTGCAGGGAGAGATGTCCCTGTCTGCTCCAGCAGCAAACACAGGCTTGCTGTCTCTCTTCCAAATGTCTATATAGGAGCTTCTCCCCTGAAGGAAGGAGCCTTTAAAAAAATAATAATAATGTTGCAAAACAATTTATGGAAGAAAATAATTCCCTTCCTCTTGCTGTGTTATTATAGTTAGCAATTTTATTATTAGCAGATGGGTCTCTGGAGGCTCCTGTGCTGTATTTTGCAGTGTGTTGGGGGTGGGTATAGAGCATTGTCTTAAGCAGCAAAAGCTGTTGCTCTTATCAGGAATCTGTACAGCCACCAAACATGTCCTAGAACCCCCAAATTCTTGGGTTTTATTATTCCATTCAACATTTTTTATTCAAAGAGGCAAGGAGAAACTGTTTCCTGAACTAAGCTGGAGCATTCAAGACCAAAGGCAATGTATTTCAGAGGATTCAAGGAGAAACTATTTTTACAGGATTCAAGAAGAAACTCTTTCCTCCTCCTCTGCTTTCTTGCACCCTACTTTTGGCTGGTATTGGGTAGATGTTGCAGAGCTTAGAGCCTGCTGCTCCTGCTGTTCCTGCTGCTCCTGCTATTATAGGGCAGCACTCTTGAGGAGAGAGCTGCCAGGCAAGCAAAAGGCTCTGCTGAGGACTCCAACAGACAGGATTTCTCACCATTTAGTGCTAACTGGCCATAGCTGGGATTTAATTTTCTGCAGTGGACTTATGGGAGTCAGGGCATCATCTGATTTCTTGCAGTCTGCTCTCTGGCAACCAGACAGCTACAGCTTTAGTCCAGGAGAAGTTTGAGGTTCTCCCTTCTTTCAAGTAGATCCCCACAGCTTTCAAACTGAAATGTGGGGATTTAACCAAGTCTTCTTACAATTTTTAATGAAAAGTCAGGCAAGAAGGGCTTTCTCTTTTCCTAAATACATATTTAGAGATGTAGAGCAGCAATGGTAGCTATGATGTGTGCATCATTGTAGAATGTCCCTGTTTCATAGAATCATAGAATCATAGAATAGTTTGGGTTGGAAGGGACCTTAAAGATCATCGAGTTCCAACCCCCCTGCCATAGGCAGGGACACCTCCCACTAGACCAGGCTGCCCAGTGTCCTGTCCAACTACCAACTNACCAGGCTGCCCAGTGCCCTGTCCAGCCTAGTCTTGAACACCTCCAGAGAGGGGGCATCCACAACCTCCCTGGGCAACCTGTTCCAGTGCTTCACCACCCTCACTGTAAAGAATTTCTTCCTTATGTCTAGTCTAAATTTATCCCCCTCTAATTTATATCAATTGTTTCTAGTCCTCCCATCCGATATTATGTTAAAAATTCCTTCCCCTGCCTTTCTGTAGGACCCCCTCAGGTACTGATAAGTTACTCTGAGGTCTCCTGTTTGGTACTCAAGAGTAGGGACAATAGTAGTAATAGTAAATATTGTGTTGGATGAATGTGTGGAAGGTGTGCAGCCCAGTTGTTGTCATGCTATTGGGAAAACAATAGGTGAAAAGCCAAATGACATGGTTTTCTGACCCTGAGGAAAGAAAGGGTGTGATGTGGAAGGAGTGGAAAGTCATGATGCTTTGCTGTTGTCACCACAGGGCATTTCTCAAAAGTAAACACTCACCCAGGGAAGAGCAGAATCTGGCTGTCATCAGCCACCGGACTGGGTCTGTACCCAAGCAGGGGACACAGACCTCCTTGTCTAGTGTGAGGGTGCACTCACAGCCAAGAAGGCCAACCAAATCCTGGGTTGCATCAAGAGGAGTGTGACCAGCAGGTCAAGAGAGGTGATTTTACCCCTCTACTCGGCACTGGTGAGACCCCACCTGGAGTATTGCGTCCAGTTCTGGAGCCCTCAACACAGGAAGGACATTGAGCTGTTGGAGAGGGTCCAGAGAAGGGCCACGAAGATGATCAAAGGGTTGGAGCAACTGCCCTATGAGGACAGGCTGAAGGAGTTGGGGTTGTTCAGCCTGGAGAAGAGAAGGCTCAGAGGGGACCTCAGAGTAACTTCTCAGTACCTGAGGGGGTCCTACAGAAAGGCAGGGGAAGGAATTTTTAACATAATATGGGATGGGAGGACTAGAAACAATGGATATAAATTAGAGGGGGATAGATTTAGACTAGACATAAGGAAGGAATTCTTTACAGTGAGGGTGGTGAAATACTGGAACAGGTTGCCCAGAGAGGTTGTGGATGCCCCCTCTCTGGAGGTGTTCAAGACCAGGATGGACAAGGCACTGAGCAGCCTGATGTAGTGGGAGGTGTCCCTGCCTATGGCAGGGGGGTTGGAACTGAATGATCTTTAAGGTCCCTTCCAACCCAAACTATTCTATGATTCTGTGATTAAGGACTCTCTGCTGGTATTAGTATTTTTGCTCCTTGACCCTAAGGAACACAGGTCACACATCCTCCTAACACTTCTCCAGTAGTTTCCAGACTTAGTAATTGTTGAAAACCTATTACAGATTTTGCAGCCTGACTTGGATTGGTTTTTTATGTTAAAGAAACAAAGGAAAACTTCTCAACTCTGTCAATCTTGATTGGGATAGGGTTGTTGCTTCTCCAGATGAGTCTTGGGAGACACTTTGTGCTACTTGGTACAACTTTGGAGGACAAGAAAAGACCTTCCTGGCACTAATTGCTACCAAGAAAGATGGGATGTATCTCATACAACTACTTTTTTCTAGAAATTACCAGAAAAATAGAGCTTTCTGGGCTTCCTCTTTAACCAGCAAAGGAAGAACAATGTTTCCACAGGGAGATCAATCCTACCACTGTCACTAGGGTGGTTGAACACCATCACTGATCAACATCTTAGTGTTGTACCTCTTCTGATTTTAAACCTCTCCAGATCTGACTTTCTTTTCCAACTGCAGGGAGGAAGAGATCCTGTCTGGGAAGTGGCTCTTGTAGCTGGGATCTGGATAGCAGGAGCCAGAGCTATTCCTTTCACCCCACAAAGCCTTGGTAGCTGTGTCTCTCTGACCTAGGATAGAAGAATCTGACTTGTTTGTAACAGGAGAAAAACAAAGCAAAATAAAGCCTGAATAATTTTTTTATAATTTTTTTGCAATGCTCCTTTCACTGTGGATGGTACAAGCCTTTTTTCCAGCTTATCTCATAAGAAAGATTCTGCCAAATCACTCCACATCAGATCATTGTCCAAGAAATCATGGCTTCAAAGACAGAAGTGACAATCATCTTTCAACAAAGAGAATTAAGAAACAGCAGCTCATGTGTCTCCTGTGTCCCAGCCTCAGCTGGCAGCCAGCTGCATCAGTGCTGGTGGTCTGTTAGGAGGATGGCATCCTTCCAGCTGATCCTCACCTTTAAATATTTCTAAACTGCTAGTATTTCTGACAGTAATGTTCCACAGAAAACATAAATCATGTTTCTGAGGTGTTGTTTTGCTAGTCAATTCAGTAAAAAATACATCATGTGGGTGCTCTATGCTCTAAAAGACAAATTCACTCTGTCTGTGAAATTGGGCACCTTTAAAATACACATTATATTTTCTCTTGCCTCACTATCAGCTGCAAACTTTCATGGTCAATGACTTTAGGAAGTAAATTACAGCTAATTACTGAAAGCATTGTTAATTGATCCCAAAGAGACTCTATTGTGAGCATTCACATAATTTAGGAGTTTGAACATTTAAAAAGATATGGTAATATTTGAGGCAAAATTTGATTCTCTCCCTTGGTGTCCAGCCTTTCACAGTCTCTCCTTTCCTTCAATCTCACAATTTCCCACTTTTTATGCGCATTTTTTTTAACCTTGGTTTATAACAGAACTTTTATAGGTATACAAATACATTCCTTTTTGTGACTTTATATCTCAAAAGCATTTCAGACAAAGTGCTTCAATGCTTCTCTCCCTCAGGAGGGGAGGTGAAAGCAAGGACAGAAGTTATCCAGGTCCCTTCAAAGTATCTTAAAATATTGTAGTGGTGAATGCAGTAAAACAACTTATATAAAGAGCAAGGGAAATTTGTAGGAAGATTATTCCAGAGTTTCTTTAGAGGGAGACTCACTGAGACATTAAAACTGAGACATATAAAGCAGAAAGGAGATCTTTTGAAACATAAACTTCTCCACTTTCTCCTGCTATTGCTTCTGATGGTGGTTACCAGATGAAACATAAAAAGGGAAAGAATTCAATCTGGAGCTCAATGAATGCCTGGCAGAGTTATCTTCCAGAATGTAGCTGAGCCTTATGATGAGCCTTCAAGCTCCTCTTTGCCCTCTGGGGTTTTGTTTGATGACAATTTACAGCTTTTGACAGATAGGAGAGGTATTGATGTCCACAGTTTCATCATCCATCTGTCCACCTTGAAGGCAACAGACAAGATTGTTTTTTTCTTTAGCAACTTTATTGCACAGTAGAAGTCAGAGAATTCTTTTTTATTCACCCCTGATTTCATTGGAACATGGACAAGAATGGAGGAGGAAGCATTTCACAAAGAAAACTACTTTTGCTGCCTAGTGGATACCAGGTGGAGAAGCTAGAGGGGATTTAATCAAAGAAAATACTGCCTGCCCTCATTTCTTTTTGTCTACCACAGTGGAAATACTTCCTGCAAGAGGGATGTGGCTATTTAGTTTTGTGATTCTCATGAACAATTTCCCTAATTAGTCAAACACTACCTTCAGTGAAGGCTTTTAAAGGAAGTTAGATTATAAAAGGAGTCTATCCAAGCATACAATCAAGGCTGCCAAAGAGAAGACATAGAAAACCTACTCAATAGGTTTAGACTAACAGCTGAGGTGCAGCACTGTTTGTACTAGAAAACATAGAATTACAGTGCAACTAATATTTTGGGAAAGGGTAAATAAAGTTGGTAATGATACAGTCATTTTATCTCCTCATCTTGTGAAGAAGAACAAGTGGGAGAGCAGGATAAAGCATAAGAAGCTTCTGAATCCAAGTGAGGATAGCCAACAGAATAAACCCACTTTTAGCAATTGCATCTACTGGAAATGTTACTTCTGTTTCCATAGCCAAAGCTGCACTTGTATTTAGTGCATTATACTTAGTATAACACTCCTAGGATCAGGCAGACTGCCACACTCCATGGCAAAGTGGACAAGACTTCTCTTAGAAAGCAACCTATAAGCTCACAACCAGAGGGAAAGTGTCTCCATCAGCAGCAACTTCATCCATACCTCTAAGCAGATGGGCAAAAAGAAAACTGAGGTTATTCCCTTCTCTGCTCCATCCAACTTCATCCATACCCCTAAAGAGGTGGCCAAAGAGAAAACTGAGATTATTCCCTTCTCTGCTCCATCCAACTCCATCCATACCCCTAAAGAGGTGGCCAAAGAGAAAACTGAGATTATTCCCTTCTCTGCTCCATCCAACTCCATCCATACCCCTAAGGAGGTGGCAAGAGAGAAAACATAGATTATTCCCTTCTCTGCTCCATCCATTTTCTATTTCTCTTTCTGTTTTCAGGATTTTTTTTTTTCCAAGTGCAGGGGTTCCTATTATCGACAAGCAAAACTGCAGGGACAAAACCTGCCCAGAAAGGTCTGCAGAAAATGAGCAGATTTCCGGAATAATGTCCATGTTTCCAGGAGGGATGGAGCACACAGTGAGTAGTAATTGGTACCATATCCCCACACAACTAGTAATCCAGGGAGCTCAATTAAATTACTGCCCTGTATTAAGAAAAGTGTGTTACCACACAGTTAATGACACAGAACATGTGCAGGGAAGGGAGTAGATCTAAGGTCATGTTTTCAATACCTGGTGGTTTTTTTCCTAATTTATGAATGATTAATGATATTTAGGGTGACCTTAATATACAATTTTTTGTATTGAAATTCACAGGTAGTTTGTTTTTTCTCTTGAAAGAGACATGACTGTTGCCCCAGGCAGTAAGGATGCTGAGTGAGCAGTAAGAGACAAAGTCACACTTAGGTTAAACAGTTTCATGACTAAAATTCACACACTCTTTGAAATAGATTCATCTTGCAAAGAGTGGAAACCAGGAATGGATGTTGAAGAGATGAGAATTTTGGGGCCCATTTCTTTGCTGTGCTGTCTTTGCAAGCTTTGCAAACAGCTCAGCTTGACATCTGTTGCTGAATTCAGCATTTCCCAAAGCTCTGTTCTATCCAGGAAAGATAAATCTTGATCAGAAGAGATGAATCATATTTAGCATGTGAAAGATGTATTTGTAAAGGCTGTGATCATTGAGGCCATGAGTACACCTGGGATTACTGTGTCCCATTCTGGAGTTCTCAACATAAGAAGAACATTGAGCTGTTGGAGCAGGTCCAGAGGAGGCCACAAAGATGATCAAAGATGATCATAATGCCTTATGAAGACAGGCTGAAGGAGTTGGGGTTGTTCAGCCTGGAGAAGGCTCAGGGGGGACCTCAGAGTAGCTTATCAATACCTGAGGGGGTCCTACAGAAAGGCAGGGGAAGGACGTTTTAATAAGATATGGGATGGGAGGACCAGAAACAAATTGGAAGGGGGTAGATTCAGGCTGGATATAAGAAANAGTATCTTAGTAATATGGATGTTGTGTTTCCCTGCAGGTGTAATGCCAAAAATACAACACAGTACAACAATATTCAGTAGAGTGGCAAGTTTTTGTTCTGTGCCACTGTAAACATAATTGTCCTAAGACTAGGTTTTGGAATAAGAATATGGATTACCTAAAGGCAGTGTGTTTAATATTATAATAACATCTACAGAAATACCCAATTCACTCCAGTCCCAGAATTTTTTATATATGGTAATTCTTGAGCTAAAGTTGAGGGAAAGTCAGTAACAGACCATTTTCAACTCAGTTGCTGTCTGAAAAATCAGTAACCAACTAAAAGAGCAAGTGACTCCTTTTCATCTCTGAGTCATGATATAATAATTTAATATGATTTGCTATGGAATATGACTCAGTGCTGTTAAAATCACTGGGACTGACACTGGATTGTACATGTGAGCAGAGAAAAAGAAAAAAGAAAAGAAAAGAAGGAAAGGAAAGGAAAGGAAAGGAAAGGAAAGGAAAGGGAAAAGAAGGAAAAGAAAAGGAAAGGAAAGGAAAGGGAAAGGAAAGGAAAAGAAAAAGAAAAAAGAAAGGAAAAGAAAAGAAAGGAAAAGAAAAGAAAAGGAAAGGAAAGAAAAGAAAAGGAAAGAAAAGAAAAGAAAAGAAAAGAAAAGAAAAGAAAAGAAAAGAAAAGAAAAGAAAAGAAAAGAAAAGAAAAGAAAAGAAAAGAAAAGAAAAGAAAAGAAAAGAAAAGAAAAGAACCTCAAATTTTGAAGGGGAATCTTGCCACCTCTGTGAATTTGGAAAGTAGCCTTCTCTTAGTTGCAGTGGAATGTCCATGTCCAGTGAAAGAAAGGCTGATTCATGGAAAAAAACCCCTGAAAGGTGCTTTCATGTTCATCCACATCCAGGGACAGTCTTATCCTGCTCTGGGAATCTCCTTGACAAGGATCAGGACAAGAAAGAATCAGTCACCAACAAGCAAGGTAGAAGGCATTGAGAAAAATCATTGTAGATGGATGCTTTGCAGATGTTGCTTGTGAAAATAGGGAAAAATAGCTTTCTTCTAACAAAAGAATCTCTTAGAAAAATATCAAATGTGATGCTGTTGGAGTTGCAGTGTTCCCATGTTGTTCAGTCTAACTAATAAAGGGACATAAATGGATATTGACACCAGCTAGCTCCCATGTGCAGGTGCAGAATTAGCCTGGCCAAGATGGAGATGTCTGAATGGATTTTGAACAAGAGCTGGCACAAAAAAGAAGCACGGAAATGGGACTGTTATAATGCCACAGACATATGCAAATGTGGGGACTTGGACCAGGGAACATCCCACTGCTTGATGTGCTCTGGAGAGGGATGGGTGATATCCATAGATCTGGCCAGGAATACTGATGAAACATGCTTAAGCTTCAGGGAAAAAAGAGCACTGACGACAAAGAGGATGAAGCAAACTTCAGAGTGCAAATAAAATTATTCAGAATTTCCACAAAATCCAACAAGTTATTACACATGGAATCAGAGAGCTTTTAGGTATTTTGTACTCTGGTTTGTCTTCAGGGCCAATCCTGCACAACTTTCAGCCAGGGTTTTCCCAGATAAGGCTAATTCCTTCCGTGATTTACATCATTCTCCAAACTGAGTTCTATTTTCTTCAGGGCTGGTCCTGCACACCTTTCAGCCAGGATTTTCCCAGATAAAACTAATTCCTACAGTGATTTACATCGTTCCCCCCAAACTGAGTTCTAGTCCTGAAGAAAAGAGTCCATCTCTCATCATTTCCCATCTAATTATTTGGGATGAATTGTGAACTCCCCCTTGAGACTTCCATGGATTTTAGGCAGATAATTCAGCAAAACTACAAGCTGATATCAGCTACAATTCTGCTTGTTCTCCTGGCCAGAAGCTCCCTTCATGTTGTGAAAGGATGCTCATAAGGTGTCTCTCTCTCTCCTGAAATAAGATTTCCCAATGTAATGTGTCAATAATCTTCCCATCCAAACAAAACATCTTTTAAAGAAGTTGAATTCAACTCTCCAATATTCAAAAATGCTCTTTCACAAAATATTCCACCCCTAAAAATGTTGACCAAACAATATTGAGTTTATACCTTGTTTGAATATTTTTTTTCTTGAGTTTTTTTTTTAATTTCTTGTTTAGAATCACTATGTAATTGCTCAGAGATGGCTTGCATCATGAAGATTATGTGTGGATGAGTGGAAGCAGCTGAATGACTACATTCTAAGAGAAGTTGCCATCTCCCAGCTGAAAATCCCTTGGGCAACAGCAAAATTGGTGTCTTAATGCACACATGCACATGAAGTCATACAACAAAAGTCATTCTGGGGGTTGCTGCCTTCATGAATAAAGCAGGAAGCAATTTTAACTGCTCTTGTCTTTTTCTTCGTGCATTTCTCTAGGAAAAACAACCTGAATTTCATTCAAAAGATCTAGGGAAATTGGTTTTTTTGTTAAATGCTGTTACCAGTAAAACAGAATACTGGTGTACAATTAGCCAAAAAGATAATAACTAGAAAAAGTAATGTGTATTATGTTGAGTAGGGCTTTTCTAAGTTATTTATCATTCATTTTAGTCTAACTCATGAGGTTTCTGCCCTGCAAATGCATGGCATGGTCATTATTTTTAAGAAGGAAGGGAATACCAGTGCATGTAGTAACTGCTCCATGTTTTATTTTTAAAAAAGGGTCTAAAAGCTTTGAAAATGTGATCATAAGTCAGTAATTGTTTTGGGATACTATTCTTGGCACATATATCTCAAGTAAGGAAGCAACAGAAACCTTTCTCCTTGCTTAATAATGCCCCTGTGGTTCAGTTATGTCAAGAAATCATAGCTCCAAGCTGAAGTGCTTGGTGCCTTGAATACAGCAGGGATTTTCTTATCATTTCTTTCCTACATTATCTAATGGACATTTCTGAGAACTGAGGGTATGTTAAGAAAATAAAGAGCAAAAAATTATCAGTATAGCCTCCTCTATTTTTGGGGGAAACCAAGGAATTAATTAGATCAAGAAACAAGAAGAATACTTAGCTGCAGTGTGGAGTGGAGCACTTGCATTGTAAAATTACTCCTTGTAGCACAGGATTTGCACCTGTTCAGTCTACTCAATATCCTACAAGGATGAAAGGATGAACAGATGGGTCAGCTGATATGTGGCCATGCCTTACCAGCCATGCTTTTGCACCAGTGTTTCATCTGGGGAGTAATTTTTCCATGCTTCTTGCTCAGGAAAGTGATTTAGGTATCCAATACTTCATTTGCATTTGATGTCTGGGAATAGTTACTACACTCTAAATTACTAGCATTCATTACAATTAGTCTCTTCTTTGGTTAAAGATCACTTTGCATTTAGAAAAATTGTAAAGCTTACATCTTGTTTTAAAGAAACTGATTTCCTTCTGTCTAATAGCCTATGTTTTGAGTTCGCAATTTGGAGGATAACTCTGTGTTATCCTCTGAGACATTATAATGATTATTTAATACCACAAACAGAAAAGTACAAGCACAAAATTGCTGTGTTGAAGTGCAGGATGACTCTGAGAAGCATGAATCAATGGAGCAGATGAGCATCATGTTAAACAAATGCACAGAGCAAGATTGTTCCAAAGAATATACAAACATTCCCTGAAAATGAGTCAGCAAAACAATCTGGTGGAGGGAAGAGGGGGGGGGGAAATAACTACATTTCCTTATTCTGGAGCAATGAATTAGTTGTGAATCACTGATTATATTTAAATTTGCATTAATTAAAAGACCTATACAAGAGAGAAGATGCAAATTATATTTGAACAAGCACTGATTCACTAATGCCCAAATCCTGGAGAAACGTGTTCAGTGTAAAGAGAGGGACAATCTGAGTCATGTAGTCTCCTGACATATAAAATGACTTGATGAAACTTGGGCTGCTCATGTTCATCCCCAAAGTCCACTATAATATTCATTCCCATCTGTTTTCTTTTTGCTTTTCCTCTGAGCAATGACATTTCTCCATTTGCTTACCCAGATCATTGCCTCATGTAACCCCTTCTCTGTGATTCAAGGATCCCCCTGTAGGGTTTGGAAAGACTTTGCATTTTCCTCCTTCAAATTTCTTTCTTGACCCTCCTTTCTGACAAATATTAGTAGTTAGCCATGAGGGAATACTGATAACAAATGGATTATCATCCTAACATTCTAGCATCATATCCATTGACAGTTTCAACACATTCAGCATCATGCTTCATTTCATTCTGATATATTTTGCCCACAGCACACAGTGCAAAGACCATTTCTACTGTACCATCCTCTTTCACAGGAGGCATCATTTTCCTCTGTAGCAGGTAATAGATAGTCTGCAATGAATCACACACAACCCCACAGAAAGAAAAATGAATAGGAGAGTCACAGGCAGCAGATGACAAAAGTGTTGTTTGCATTTTAAAATTAATATATTGGAGAGATAAATCAATTATGGTTCAAGCTTTTCTACTGTCATAGATTATTTTGTAACAGGAGAAGGAACAAAATTGTCATTGGTTTGGTTATCCAGGAGCTGACATTATATTGTGTTCATAAAGACTTTATTCTCTCTGATTCCCCACTCTCATGTGATCACAGGGAGTGTTTTTTCCACCTCCAGAGGAATCCTTCTGGGAACTGGCTAATGAAAAGTGCTGCAATTCAAGAAATGCTCCCCCTTTGGCTGCTGTTATTTGCTTTTTCTTTGGCAGTCAAACAAATATTGATATTTGAGGTCCTTGTCTGCTGACTGAAATTTCTCTCTTCAGTCTCTCATATCAAAGCAGATAAATAATGCATGTCATCCACCTTCACTCAAAAACTGGGATTTCATTTTTTGTTGCAGAAGTATTTTTTCCTGTTTGCATTTTTTTCAATTGATCATTCTTTACCTTATGGCCTTATGTTTCTCCTGATTTGAGTAATCACTGGGAATTAGATTGCTTGGGACACAGTGTAAAACCCAATTCCTTCTTGCATTTCTGCTAACAAGATTGTACAGATAGACAGGATTTTTTTGTTCACAGGGAGATGTCTGAGAAGAAAAGGGAAAAATCAAAAACCTCATAAAAAGTAGCAAAGAGATGTATTATTTCTTGAAATAATTTAAAGAATAAATTTAATAAATAGCAAATTTAATAAATAGATTTAAGGAAATCCTTCATCCTTAAGATCTTCCCTGGAAAAACCTTCAAGGTTTTGGGAAAAATCTCAAAAACAGGGAAATTAATACTACAAGCCATATTGTTTAAAGGACATTTGAGCATTTAAGTAGCACATTAATTCTCTTTATTGTTTGTTTAATATTCTGAGTTTGCAGATCTGGCTTCCATTTGCATTTGAAAGGGACCTGCTATGGTCAAGAAGAATATACAGAGGAATTAATTCATCTCATCCTGAATTAGGAAAGCTCTTTCATTTCTTCAGATATTAAGCTCAGTGATAGCTCCCATTGACATTTTCTTGTTCCACAGAGAAATTTCCTATACTATCTTTTGACAATTATCTGACCCACCTAGCAAAGTTGGACCACAATATGTGAAAATCAGTCAGTCAAGACAGTGCTAATGGATTTTTTGAAGCTGATAATATTTGCTATATCTCTTTAGTTTGGAACCATGACTTTTGACATCTTCTCTCCTTGAAAACTCTAGTGGAAACTATTCTCATTTCTGATGAGGTCTTTTCTCCAGATAAAGCATTTCCAATGGCACTTCAATCACACCCAACCTCAGAGATACCACCACAGAAAAAAAATATAGGTTTCATTTTCAGACAGAGTCATGAAAAGCCCAACTACTGACATTCAGGACAGTTTCTGTGTTTCCTAGGGTCCAACAGATACAAGATTCACACCTCTATTTACATTCCTTACATTTTTACACAGAAGAAATCACCAAAACTGATGACTGATGTCTGGTTGACACTTTCCTGTCAGCTTTTCTCCTCAATTGCAAGACAATTTTGTGGGCAATGCAAGGATTAAAGTTTTCAAGATGCCACCCTAGTCTGAAATATGCAATTTACTGGATTTGATAAGCAAAATATTTAGAAGTTTTGAAATTAATGATGGACAATTCTGGCACCAGAATCAAATATCAAGTGTATCAACATAACTTTTGGTTTTTTCTAACTGAGTCTGCTGGAATGTCATCTACTTGAGCCAGCCCCTGTTCCCTGGCAGGAATAGTTGACATAGTGTATTATAGCAATCAATCAATATCTGATTAAATGAATGAAGCTCTTTCATTACCCTCAAGCCCAGATTGAATTGCTGCAGCTGTAATGGGAAGACATTATTTTACCTTGCTACAGGAAACCCCAGTTCTCCTTGTTCAGATTGTTGGGTTGGAGGGGAAGATTGATGTTCCTCCTCTCCCAGCAGCAGTTAGGGAAGAAAGTGGTGGAAAAACTGATCATGGGGCAGCTGTGGCATTGCTTCCCCTCTGAACTGAACATGCAGTTTCAATCTTGACTGCTGGAGAGGGAGAAAGAAGGAAGGAGGATTTCCAGAAATAGGCAGTTTGAACCTGTAGAAATGGGATTTATTCCTTGTCTATATCAGCCATGCTACATCAGCAAAAATAAAAGCTCTTCTTTCTGTTGGGACTACCATACCTCAGTTTCTTGCCTGGTTGTCATGGAGATCTCCACTAAGTCTTTACCTAAGTCTGACCTGTCATTATCAGGACAGAGAAGACATAATTTAGTCTCCAAAAGTACCAACCCTACTTGTGGCCCAGTTACCAGTATGCTCCAGTGCCTTCAGCTGTGAATATCTTCCTTCCCTAATTGCAACACAGTCAGGCTGCTTCTCTCATCTTTTTCCATATCTCCAGCTTCATTACTGAGAATAAATAATTTACCAGAACTAATAAAGTCATTTTGCAGCCCCAGTGCATTGAAAGGGAAAGGAATATTATTGGTTCTTTTGAAATAGTACAAGCAGACTTAATGGAGGCTAAGAATCATGGTAGCTACTGACTCTTTGATCCTTGACAAGAGAGAAACAGGGCCCTGGGTTTAATGGGATATTAAGAAACTGTGCTCCCACTTAAGTAACAAACCTTGGTTGAGCATTCGTGGCTCTTCTAAGTCCCCTGAAACTACACATGAAGGTATTTTGAAAATATTACAAAATCAAACTTAAATGAGTTTAGTGCTCTGCAGAGCTGTTCAGTGATAAATCAAGTACTAAATATGACACGTGCCTTTTTAGTTAATTTTTTCACAGTCAGACACAGCAGAGGTGTGGTGTTTTGGAGCAGAAACCATTGGTATGTTCCTTTCCAGCATTTCTAGATCTCTGCCTGGGCTGCAATAAGGCAATGCAGAACCTCTGGCATCCTTGACTGGCCCCAGACATCTCCAGACAGAGCAGACAGTCTCTGGAGCCAGCTCTAGTCCCAAACCTGAATCCTTGGTTGGGGTTTCAGGGGAGATGCCTGCTCCCAGGTGGATTTTACAAAAGCCTGGCTCTGGAAACCTCCAAGATTCTCATTTATCCCAGGTTAAGGGTTGCTCACACTCTTGATTGCAAATGCAATGGCAGGTCCTGAAAAGGAGAGGGAGGAGAGGCAGGGGCTGAGCATCTTTGCAGCCTCATTGACCTCCTCCTCCAGGAGAAAGCAGCAAGTGACACAGACAGCTCTGCTGAATTCATAGAATCACAGAAAGAGTTATCAAAGGTCATTTCAGACTTTCTTAGTGGTTGATTATACTCTTACTGGAAAGCACAGAGCTTTGTGAGCCTTTGGGTGAGAGTGACAAAAACACAGGGTAAATACAGTGAGAGCTTTGAATCTCTGGTGTCTCATAGTTTCATAGAATCATAGAATAGTTTGGGTTGGAGGGGAACTTAAAGATCATCAAGTTCCAACTCCCCTGCCATGGGCAGAGACACCTCCCACTACATCAGGTTGCTCAGTGCCTTGCCCAGCCTGGCCTTAAACACCTCCAGAGAGGGGGCATCCACAAACTCTCTGGGCAACCTCTTTCAGTGTTTCACCACCCTCACCCTAAAGAATTTCTTTCTTATATCCAGCCTGAACCTACCCCCTTCCAATTTACATCCATTATTTCTAGTCCTTCTTTCACATATGTTATTAAAAAGTCCTACCCAGTGCAACCAATGCTTCTAATGTTCTCTGCAAATCCTCCCAGTTATACCACAACCAGGACCATCTCTCCAGTGCCCTTGGCTGCCATTTCTCCAGGCAGTGCTGTTATCTATAACATAATATATATCCCTCTTCAGCAGAGAGGGAAATAGGTACTAACTGGCTAATACACCCCATTTGGCTGGCTGTAGCTTCTAGGTGGAAGCACAGCACTTAAATCACTCACTTTGTGTGCAAATTTAGAGTTGTGAAACTCTTGCCAAGTTGATTCAATTATTTTATTGCCTGGAATAAGTAATTATGACTCTTTCTGGGCTTGCAATTAGCTCTGTCTGTTTCCTTTTTTCCAAGCATTTCAAACCTTTTAGAAGAAACACGAAGTGAGAGAAATTTATCTGAGAGAAAATGTTGCAAGGATCACAGGGCAATTTTTATACTTTAATGTTATCTGCATTATAAGGAATATGCCAAGTTCCATGTTTTAATTTTGGGGAAATCAAAATGAATGCTTTTAAAAATTGCCTTTTATGCTAAGTGAAAGTAAGAGCAATGACTGACTGGAATAGGGTAAGACACCTTCCCAATGTCAGAGATGGATTGTGGGTTAAAATTTGACCCTTGGATGCTTTTTCTGTTGGTCTTTGTTCTGCAATAATCAGATTTAGAAGAACTTATGTAAGACAGCTGAAAGTAAGTGACATAATTTATGGACAGATAAAGAAAAAATTCAAATGGCCCCTTCCCATCATCCTTCAGGAGCACAGGATATATAGACAAGGAATTTATTCCTATATTTTTTGCAATTTTAGGAGAAATCACAGGCACATTACATTCTGTAACCTCTATTAACCTTCACAACATGGTAGATTCAGGCTCTGATGGGTCTGGAGGGGTGGGGGGAAAGCAAAGGAGGATGCTCACAAATGAAGATTCAGGCTCTGATGGGTCTGGAGGGGTGGGGGGAAAGCAAAGGAGGATGCTCACAAATGAAGATTCTTTACATTCAGACAGATTTCCTCTCATTCATATAAGATGTGAGCAGACCTGAAAACTGCTAAGGGCTCTTCCATGCCACAGGCTTGGACACAAAGCTGTTTGCTCCCTCCATGTTGAAACTCCTGCCCTGTAAAACTGCAGACATGATGTGGATGAATGGAGGGTGGAATCTGGGGATGTGAAGCACATAATACCTGCTCTCAGGCACTGCAACAGATGATCTAATCCAATTTGGTGACCTGTTTCATTCTCTAAATTCAGATTCCTTTATTCACTTACTATAGCTGACCTCCATTAAGAGAAAGTCATGCCTAAACACAGAAGTGCAAGGAAGGATCAGTCTCCACCCCCTCCAAGCCTGGAGCAATCCTTCAGTTTTCATCATCACATTGCTTCCTACCAGCTGATCAAGACAGAAGGTGGAGGAGGGTTAAATGGTGGCAAAAGCCCAGAGTACTCAAGCTGGGAAAAAAAGCCACCCTGAACAGCTCAAAAATGTATATAAAACTACAGCAAAGATTGAAGAAGGTCTTTGCCTTAAGTATCTTAGACACGCAGTTGCTAATGTGTGCAGTTGTAGGAAAACTAAGTGATGGAATGGAACAGGTTGCCCAGAGAGGTGGTGGAAGCCCCATCCCTGGAGACATCCAAGGTCAAGCTGGATGAGACATCAAAAAATCTGGTGCAGGATGTCCCTACCCATGGCAGGGGGGTTGGAACTAGATGATCTTTAAAGTCCCTTCCAGCCCAAATTATTCTATGATTTTATGATGTAAAGCAAACAATCTATTGCAAGTTCAATCCATACAGTAAAATGGATAATGCTAAATGATTTTATTTACATAGAACCTATAAAATTTTTATATGTTAAATTATTTTTGCCATCAATCTCAGCATATTTACAGAAGTAGTACATAAAATGTAAATTTTCTGAAAGCACTAACAACTCGATAAGAATGTGTAATGTAATAAATAATTTCATTTATTTAGCACTTAGAAAGCAGCAGGGGTTTGCAAAAGGAGTAGTCAGTTATGCTCTAATGATGTTACTGAGACTGTCAATTCTTGCTCATGGGAATAATCATGCTGGGATTGATAACATCACTTATATGGACATAGCTAATGGTGAATGGGTGAGTGGGAAACATCCAGGTCTGCAAGAGGGACACAGCAGTCCCTCAGCATCTCAAGGAAGAAATAAGAGCATTTTAACACTGAGCAAGAACACCCAGGACCCAGACTTTAGTGCAGTCACTAAAGAGCACACTAGCATTCACCCTCAGGCCACCTGATGTGTGGTTATTAGTTGAAATAAGATAGAAAGTTCATGTAGAATCATAGAATAGTTTGGGTTGGAAGGGATCTTAAAGATCATCTACTTCCAATCCCTCTGCAACACCTCCCACTAGACCAGGTTGCTCAGTGCCTTCTCCAGGCTGGCCTTAAACACATTATTTAACTAAGATTTTGATTATTTTTTTGTGTCTGCATAGATTGGAGTGAAAAGAAACAACTCAGTCGGTCTTTTAGTAGCTCAAAACTGTTTCATTTTGATTTCAAAATGGTACAAGGACTGGATTTCAGGTATTGGAAATCAACTATTGGAGAAAAATCAAAATAATGAGAATATCCTATAAGCTTTGTGGGGGAAAAGAAATCTTTAAAAAAAACCTTTGTTTAAAAAAACAACCTGTTGTTGGCTGATCAATTGTCCAGTACACTGAATTGGGGGCTTTTCTGTCATTGTATTTGCCCTCTGCTTCACAGGGAGGGGGAAATCATCCCTATGTGCTCTTGCCTGGGCAAGAAATAGTTTCTCATAGCTCAGAGAATTCAAAATGAGCAGTGGCTCCATTTAATGAGTCCGTCTGGCCTGCTTTCTATTGAATAGCAATAGCCTGTGCTGGGAATATATTAGAAAGAAAAATAAATAGGGGGAAAAACTCTATTCTGTGACCAATTGCAGCTGTCAAGCTGCGCCCAGACTCTCTCATTTTCACTTTTATCATTATACAAAAGATGTTTGTCTCAGTTTTTTTCCCTCTCCAGACTGGGTTGCCTCCTCTCAGGGATTTAGATATTCAAAGTAAAGAGGAGCAAAATACCCAGAAATCAGGTGAAGGGAGGGAATCAGGTGCAAGGTGAGGGGAGAAAATTCTGTCAGCCAGAGCAGGAGAGGCAGAACTGAAGCCATCCAAATCCTATACTGCCTCATCTCTAGCTAAAAGGATAGCTGTCCCTTTTGCATCCCTGCTCTCCTCCTAGCACTCCATCTCTGGACAGAATTTGGTTCAAGATTGACTAGGTTGTTTAATTCTAGAGAGAAATCTTCTGACTGGGAAATCCCTAGGGTAGGGATGAGCATTCTACCTAAATTCTGTGCCTGATAGTCTTTACACACCAAGATAAGGGTTTAGGATTCACCTAACAGCTGCTCTGTTACACCTCAGCTATTAAAAACTGCTTTATTAATCAAAAGCTTTCTCCCACCCATCTTCTCTGCCAGCAATAACCAAAATCTGATTATTTCCATGCCAGCTGGCACATCCCCAAGAGGCCAACCCCACCTGGAAGCAGGGGGTTAGTTTTACACAGCACTTCTCAGGTTGATCCAGGCATCTTGTTCATCTATTTCTACAGGGAGTGCAAATAATCCTCGTGGTTCTGGGTGTTTCTAGAGCAGCACAACTGTTGGCAGGGTTGTTTTATGACAACCAGGTATCTGTGTGTCTAAAGCAGGTGATATTTAGTCTCCCAAAGGGGTTTGCTGTATCTTATAACCCTGTCTCTTCCCTTCTCCAGTGCTGCTGCATCCAGTCTGCATCACAACAACTTTAAACCAGGTAACAGCCAGCCTGGGCATGTGAATAAGTGATGGTATAACATAAACTCTGCTCTGTAACTCTGCACCATCCCTGCTACTCGGGTCATTAACCAAGTTGGTGTGTTTGTTTCTATCCTGCAAATATGTGAGCAGCCTGATCTAGTGGGAGGTGTCCCTGCCTGTGGCTGGGGGGTTGGAGCTTGATGATCTTTAAGGTCCCTTCCAACCCAAACTATTCTATGATTCTATGTGGTAGGTACAGTTAGAGGGTGATGGAGAGGGCATGTGCCATGTTTCCTCACATTTTCCTATGTCTGATGACACAGAGCAGGGGCAAAACTGGGCAATACTTCAGGGGTAAGAGAGGAAAAGCATACTTTGTATGTCCCAAGCAAACCTGTGCTTGGAAGTCTCCATTGTTTCCTATAAAGACACACCTCTGACTCAAATCTGCAGTGCTAAGCACAATTTACAAACCCTGTTTTCACCCAGTGACAAGTGAATTTATTTTTGTAGATAAGCTTGGAAGTGGAGCACAGCTGGGGCGGAAATGGTTGGCTTTAATTCCTCATTTGTTTATGCCTGTGATTTAATTACTGCAATCCCTGTTATCAGCTTCTTTAAACTTCTACTTATTATCGAGGACCAAGAATGTAATTTATTTCCTTTTGACAGAAAACTGCTTTCCACAAAGTGACAAACCATCAGGTGAGATTGTTGTGTTAATCCATCTTTCCACAAACACATCACTTGTATGAATGGAATAACTGGAGATAAATTGCATTGGCAAGAGATCAGGAGGTTGGGGGATGTTACCAATAGTTGTGGTCAGTAGTAATCATTAGGATCATCCCTGTAAAAACAGAAGTGATGTGAGTATGCTGAGTTTATTATAAATTTATTCATAGAATAGTTTGGGTTGGAAGGGACCTTAAAGATCATCGAGTTCCAACCCCCCTGCCATAGGCAGGGACACCTCCCACTACATC
>VZTY01015841.1:72741-87914 GCA_013400935.1 Turnix velox
TGGCATCCCTTCCTTCAGGTGTATCAACTGCACCACACAGCTTGGTGTCATCTGCAAATTTGCTCAGGGTGCACTCCATCCCACTGTCCATATCTCCTACAAAGATGTTAAATAGCACTGGTCCCAGTACTGATCCTTGAGGAACACCACTCCTCACTGGTTTCAACTTGGACAATGAGCCATTGACTGTAACTCATGGAGAGCTGGGTTTCCAACATTCCAACACTCTTCAGCAATTTCACTTCACCTTTCTCTTTTCACTTCACAGCAGGGTTCACCCTCTTATTTCTTGGCCTCTGATCAAAAACAGGCTAATTAGCAGAGCAGGATGGAGTTTGGATGATTGACAGATAACATCCCAGGAGAGAAGAAGAAGCTGCTTTTTGAAAAGCTAAGACAAAGGTATTTCAACAAGAAATCAAACAGCAGGCTTCCAACAGGGAGTGCTAAAAGATTCCCAGATCATCACAGCAGAGTGGGTCTTTGTCAGCTGCCTTCATGAGAAGTGACATTTTCAGCTTGGAGCATTTGATCAGCTCAAACTCACTTGTTCAACATAGGAAGCACCTGAGTTCAGTCCCTGGAGTTGTCAAAATGAGCAAACACATCTTTAGATCACAGCAGGAGGGGGACACCTGAAGCATTTCACACATGATTTTGTGTTCTTTTCCACCTTTTATCTCTCTTTTCCTGGAGACATGGCACCAAGAAATAGCATGTCATTTCTCCATGTAGTATTGTGACACTTTGCTTTGCCTTTTGAAAGGATTTTCAGGATTTCAGTGCTTGCAAGAGCACTGGACCTATCCAAGAACTGCTTCAATCATGAAGTTCAACAAGGCCAAGTGCACCTGGGTAGAAGCAATCCCAAGCACAGACAAAGGCTGGGTGGAGAGTGGCTTGAGTGCAGCTCCGTAGAGAAAGACTTGGGGGTGTCAGTTGATGACAAACTCAACATGAGCCAGCAGTGTGCACTCGCAGCCAAGAAGGCACCAACCAAATCCTGGGTTGCATCAAGAGGAGTGTGACCAGCAGGTCAAGAGAGGTGATTTTACCCCTCTACTTGGCACTGGTGAGGCCCCACCTGGAATATTGCGTCCAGTTCTGGAGCCCTCAACACAGGAAGGACATTGAGCTGTTGGAGCGAGTCCAAAGGAGGCCACGAAGATGGTCAAAGGGCTGGAGCAACTGCCCTATGAGGACAGGCTGAAGGAGTTGGGGTTGTTCAGCCTGGAGAAGAGAAGGCTCAGAGGGGACCTCAGAGTAACTTCTCAGTACCTGAGGGGGTCCTACAGAAAGGCAGGGGAAGGAATTTTTAACATAATATCGGATGGGAGGACTAGAAACAATGGATATAAATTAGAGGGGGATAGATTTAGACTAGACATAAGAAAGAAATTCTTTACAGTGAGGGTGGTGAAATACTGAACAGGTTGCCCAGGGAGGTTGTGGATGCCCCATCTCTGGAGGTGTTCAAGACTAGGCTGGACAAGGCACTGGGCAGCCTGGTGTAGTGGGAGGTGTCCCTGCCTATGGCAGGGGGGTTGGAACTCGATGATCTTTAAGGTCCCTTCCAACCCAAACTATTCTATAATTCTATGAGGAACTAACCTGGACTACAGCTATCTGGCTCCTGACAGGTAAAGAGTAAAGGAAGCTAGAGTAAAACAGACTAAAACATTATTTATCTACACAATAATAAAGAATTTCTCATGTACACATGATATTTCATTCTATATGCAGGCTAATTATGTTAATGGAGACATAAAATTGCTTCTCAGGCCCCAGAGAGCAGTTTAATCAAATGTGCTGAAATATAAAGCAAACATTTGTTGTGAAGAAGACAAAGGTTATTATCAAGACATTAGTGCCACTGTTTATCATCAGGGATGGCAAAGAGGTGTTTTGTGGCACATTTCTCTCCTGGCAGGAGTGTCTCTGTGTCTGAATTCAGTTGAGACATGAAAGTGCTATTCCTGAACATAATCAGGAATCGATTCTCTGTGACACCACTGAGCAATTACAGTGCCATTAAGTTCCATTAAGGTGGAGACACTGCCAAATTTAGACTCAGCAATTAAAACACTAAAGGAGAGTGTGTGATCCCCACACTTTCCTGCCTATTGCATGTCAGAAGAAGACTTGTCAAACAAAATCAAAGCTGGTGATTTTTGACTGGAACTTGTGCAAATCAAAAGTTCACAAACTTTGCCCATATTTTTTCAAATCTATAAGCCCTGAATGAAATTTTAAAGTCTCACTGAACTGCAACACGCTCCACTTGATAAGAGTGCTGAATTGACTTATTTTCACATAATCCATACTTGTTGTTTTTAAATCACACAGCTACAGTCTAATGTAGGTGTATTATTTAACTTGACTCTCACTTTCATGTGTTTAAACTGTTCAAACAACGATTTTCCTTGAGAGGAGGAGAGCTCACAAGTAATCAGCAATCACTGTAATGTGATTCAGTCTGGGAAATACAATAACTATCAGTGAAAGTGCTTGAAAAGTAATTTAGGAAAGATATAAAGTCACCTGGGGCATTGCACGGTCAGATTATGAAGTTAATGGATAGATCCTGAAATCCTACCAAATTATATCTGCAAGATATTTCTGTCTGATGGTGTCTTCTTTTAGACAGTCAGTTTTCTGCTCCATGTAGGCTGTATGCTGATGCACTACAGGCAGAAAAAAAAAAAGAAAAAAAGTTTTCTTTTGAGCTCTGTTTCCTTTCTTTAGACTAGTTTCTTGTGATTGTTTTGTTCTTTTTTCCACTGCAAGAAATATATATTTCTGGACTGGGGCACTGGGAGACATTGAGCCCAGCAGGTTGGTATCAGCTAATATCTCCAAATACATCCCAAAGGAGGAATTATAGTTACCAGGGGTAGAGCCTGCATCCTTCCTCTTCTTTTTTATTCACCTTCAAGAGAAGCCAAACTACTTCCTGCAGCCTGTACCATGCAACTTTATATCCTCAGTTTATATGAATATTTGTACTGGCTTCAGCATCACTGGCACCCAAGGGCAAGGGGAAGGGAACAAATCTGTGCTCAGTTGAGAAAAATGCCCAGAATTTATCTCTGAAGCATCAGGAAAGGCATGTAGTGTACCCTAGAGGTCCTGTTTCTCTAAAACACCAGATTTTATCTAGCAGTTTGCAAAAGAGTCTGAAAATACCTGACCTTCCACAATCCTTATGCATGCCCCTTCTTCAGCAGGCAACTGAAAGATGATGATTTACAAAATTTATTGGGATTATGCCACAACTCTGCCTTCTCCCATGCTGCTGCTGTCTCATGGAAGTCACGAGCAGCTGCAGGTTTAGGGATGTCAGTGTTAGGCATCAAGTGCATCTGGAATAAAGCAAAAGCTCCACTGGTTTTGTGACAACTAGAGGTAAAAATGGTTTGAGGGACTGTCTGATTTTAAATAGGCAAGGGCAGACTTGTTGATGGTCCTTTTCTACTGTAAGAACCCTACTTTTGGCACCAAATCACTAAATTCATTTTCCAGCCAATCCATTGCTCTCATCAAGCTGGAAACAATATAGTTCCACCTGGTGTTAAGAATGACAACAGTACATCACTTTATATTTTTATTTCAAGCACTGGAAAAACATGGACGTCATAAACTATCCTCAGATAGATCCTGAAATATTTCCCACATTAAAAAATGTGTGTGATCAGTACTAATGGAATTAAACTTAAGCAAGATAAAAACTCCATGTTTTCTTTGAGCTGCCATTTCCTTCAAGAGCACTGGATGCTCACCACCTTTCAAGATTAGATAAAATAAATTTAAAAGAGGATTTGAAAGGTTTAAAATAGACTGAAACAACCCCAAGCTGGGGGACAGTTATTTGTAATTCTGTCATTTCTCCCTCCTCTCTCCCCATCCTCATAGTCATGCCAGCTTGACTCCTTGTTATGCAATTGCCACATCACCTCACCCTGAATTTACCCAGCAGATTGTGCTGCAAACAGGTAGGTGGGATTTGCATATGTCAGACTTGGAATAGACAGGGAATGGCTAACTACACATGTATCCCTGTATTTGAAATGCTCTTGCAAGTGTGTGAGGATAAACAGTTAGATTAAATAAAAAGGCACACAAGAATGAAATGTTACAGCTTAAGGCTCACCAGAAATAAGCTGAAATGCACTGAGAGAAAAAAATGCTAATGAAGCTTTAACTCCAAAAATAAGGATATAAAATCTTAATTTCAAGCTTTGACTCAATGTAGCATTTACCATATGGTTTAATGCTGAAAACATCTTAATCCATTCTTTACATGGTTATCATCTGAGAACATGGATTTAACCATACACTTAACAGCTTTACCAAGCTGGCACTTCAGTTGTGGAGAATTTTTACTGTCATAGTTAGTAGTAAGGAACACAATGTATGCAAATTGGCTTTATTGAAAACTATTCTCTGCTTTGCTAAAAATATTCTTAAAAAAAAAAAGGATTCTTTATGTCTCATAGCTATGACTGTTCCACTTCTTGTAGCTCATCAGTGTTTTTCATCAAAATGAAAATCAAAATATCCCTTCAGGAGACCCACTTGCCCGTTTTGAAAAGTTGATTTCTTATTTCTAAGTGCTATGCAAACAATTTTGGCAAAGGGAAATGAATAAAGTGTTTATGTCCAATACTGTGTGCATCTGGCTGTGTATCAGAGATAATTGAAACTCAGAAGAAATGAAGTTCTCAGCCTCCCATTCCAATCACATCCTCTCATTCAATTATGGGATGATTGCATATTTCACTTGGAGAAAGGGTAGTAAATACAGGAATCTGGGGTTAGAGAATAGGAAAAAAAACATAATCAAAACCATAGGATGTGTCACCAGCAATGATATCACACAACAGGGTTTTCCCCTCTTTATCTGTTGTGTACTAAAGGCCATTGAAGAATTGAGTCAGTCTTATGTAGTTTTAAGAATACTCAGGAATCTGACACTTTGCTGAGCTCATAAGTGTCAGGCACCTTGAAATGTTGTCTTCTTCTTCTTCTACTGTCTAAGTCAAAGCATGAGGACAGAATCACAGAATTATAGAATCATTTAGGTTGGAAAAATTCCTAAGATAATTTGGTCCAACTCTAAACCTTACACTGTTCCAGAAACCAGGAAAATCTCCATTCTAGAGACCAGCAGACTGTGGGATGTTACCTACTTACTGCAAAAACAGCTTCTTCAAAATAACATTGCTTCATCCTGGATTGACATGACAAGAAAATGTGACCTGGACAGAGTGCTCCATGTGAGGTAAAGATACATGGCTGTCCCAAAATCATGAGAGTTCTTACCAAACCAGGTAAACTTTGAGCTGTTGGAGTGGGTCCAGAGGAGGGCCATGAGGATGATCAAAGGGCTGGAGCAACTGCCTTATGAAGACAGGCTGAAGGAGTTGGGGTTGTTCAGCCTGGNGATGAGGCTCTGAGCAGCCTGATGTAGTGGGAAGTGTCCCTGCCTATGGCAGGGGGGTTGGAACTCGATGATCTTTAAGGTCCCTTCCAATCCAAACTATTCTATGATTCTATGAAACTATCAGACATCAGAGAGTCAAAGCTCTCATTGTACTTGACCTCTGGTTTTGTCACTCTCACCCAAGGGCTCACAAAGCTCTGTGCTTTCCAGTAAGAGTATAATCAACCACTAAGAAAGTCTGAAATGTCCTTTAATAACTCGTGGTTGTTAAAGCTTCTAGTCACTGTTTTACCTGTTTTTTACTACCTTCATTGGTGGGGAGGGAAAAAAGAAAAAAAAAAAGTGATAAAGTGATATTTTTCTGATATGAATCATCCTTCCCACTAAACTGTCTCCTTGACTGGCAGTTGAGTTTGTTAGTCATCCATCGTTTCAAAATTGTGGGTGGCAATTATCCAGCATTTCCTCTAGGTGTCAAGTCATGGGGATAATTCCCTAGAGTGTTTCATTACACCCACTGGAGCCACTGTGCTTTTCATGTACCCCTCCTTTCCCCAAAGAGAGAGAGAGAGAGAGTCTGTTTTTCCTTCCAGGCTGCAGCTACAAAGTTTTGCTATGATTTCACAGATTATACTCACGAGCCCCTTGATAGTTGCAGAAACCATCACAGATTCTGTCAAGTACAAGTTGGCAACTTCATCAGTGGGGATAAGCCATGATGAAAAGAAAAGCCATGTATCTTGAAGAGAAATTGAGCTCCTCAGCTGCCCAGTCACACATTTAACAGAAGCTAAATGACAGAAAACTAAGGTGACTAATCCATTTTCATCACTGCTCTTCGTGGAAGTGGCCACTTTGATTTTGGCCTCAGCAGTCTCTCATGCTCAGCTGGCTCTGCAGAGAAAGATGAAAACAGATGGAAATCAGGGAAGGGGTTTGGGAAGGGCACTTGGAAGGGGAAAAAAAATGCAGCCTGGATGGGCAGCTGGTGATTGAGCACCCTCCTGACAAACTTCTCCATGGGGTGGTCAAGGTTTGAGCCCTATCTTGGAATCCTATGCAACCCTGTAGGGTGTATTCTGGTCTGCAATGATTGTATATGGCACTTGGTGAAATTAGCATCATGTTTTAGGGACAAAGAGATGTTGATAAATGCCTCTCTTTGACATGGCCTGACTACACATGACTTCAGGTGTACTTCAAGGACCCCACTTGTCCTGGTTTTAGAAGTACTTTCTTGACTTCCCTCATCCTCTTCTGTGGATCCTCTGATCTCTAAGGGGTTACCATCAGTCCAAAATCAAAGGCTGCCTTCCTGAATTATTTCACCTGTCAGGTCAAATCTTATTGCAATAGTTAGGTAGTCCATATCATTTTAAATCATCATATTTTCTACCTCTGCAAAGACATCTCCAAAACATGAATCCTCTTATATTGATGTAATTGCCACAAAGAACCAAAAAAAGTAAACCACCAAGCTGTGTGCAGATCACCATAAACCCTCCAAACCACATAAAAGCCTTTCTCTTACAGCAGTTGGTTGGTGGGTTGGGCATCACTTTTTCATTATTTTAATGGAAACCTTCAGCAAAATCATCACTTCCAATTTCCCTGACTAGCATATCAGTGCCAAATGTATCTATCTGTGGCATTAGTTCTGACGTTTTCTATCTGTAGAAATAAGGAATTTCAATAAACTAGCTATGCCTTGATAGTACTGAGCATGTTAAAATCTGTAATGATACTGGACAAGTGGGTGGACACTGTCTTTGTGGTTTACTCCAGGGTATTTCTTATTCCAATTGAGTCAAACTTTTTTTTTTTTCCCACTTTTTCATGAAGTGAAAGGCTGACAGGCTGTATTGTCAGGCTGAATTCTTGACTAGTACCAAATTGCTGGTGTACACTGATGAAAGCCAGGATGGATGTCACCTGAAGACAGCTGGGTGTATCTATTAGACAAGGTGCATGATTTAGATGCAACAAATTGTGCTGTAACTGTATCATAGAATCATAGAATAGTTTGGGTTGGAAGGGACCTTAAAGATCATCAAGTTCCAACCCTCCTGCCATAGGCAGGGACACCTCCCACTGCATCAGGCTGCTCTGTGCCTTGTCCAGCCTGGCCTTAAACACCTCCAGGGAGAGGTGGGCATCCACAACCTCTCTGGGCAACCTCTTCCAGTGTTTCACTACCCTCACTGTAAAGAATTTCTTTCTTATATCTAGCCTGAATCTCCCCTCTTCCAATTTACATCCATTATTTCTAGTCCTCCCATCACATATCCTATTAAAAATTCCTTCCCCTGCCTTTCTGTAGGACCCCCTCAGGTACTGAGAAGCTACTCTGAGGTCCCCCCTGAGCCTTCTCTTCACCAGGCTGAACAACCCCAACTCCTTCAGCCTTCATATAATCACTACTTTTATTTTTTCCCTCATTTCCTCTTGCTTGCAAATACTGATGCAACTCTAATACAATACTTTGCTATTACAGTGTACTCCCATTGAATGGAAAACCTTTAAGCTCAGGATAATTTTCAGAATAAACCCATTAGCTAAGGAAAAGTGAAGTAAGGAACAAAAATTGCCAGTTAGTTGGACAACTTCTATCAGATTTCAAATGAAATTTTGGCCATCAGATTGAGAATTATAATTTAATAGCTATTTGAAGAACTTGGATACATTGTCCTTACATCCTCTTATCAGTTATTTATCCACATTGATCTCCCTGAGCCTGTTTTTCTGCAGACTGAGCAGCTCCAGCTCTCTAAGCCTTTCCTCATATGACAGCAGAACCTTCTCTAGACTCAACAGAGATGAGCAAAGTAGAAGGATCACCCCCCTCAATACTCTGTCCAATACAAGTGAGGATGCCATTGGGATTCTTTGGTGCAAGGAACAGTTTTTCAGGTCATGATTAGCCAGAAATGGATTCACCTATCCAAAAATAAAATCAAAATAAAATCAAAGCAAAAAGCTAAAACAAACTCCAGAATTTTCCCAGACTGATGGGTCTTGGGAAACCTTTGCAGGCTGCCAGAGAAGGAAGCCAAGGAAAATTGGCATATGAGTAGTAAATATTTTACTACTCTCCTTGGAAAGGATTTTAGTTACTAGAATAATAGAGAAGAAGAGTGATTTTGTAGCCAAGGATGGGCTCAATCATGGTGGGAAATCTCTTTGAAAAATCTCTTCACAAAAATTAGAGACTACCTATAGAGTAACTATCTTAGGAGGCAAGAAAATATATTCCACTGTTAGTTTAGCCAACAGAGATTCATGAAACCTCACACAGTTTACACTTGATCAGCAAGTGAAATAATAATTGCCTAAGTCAAATATTAACCTCAGGGTTAATTTTTGCATTAAAAGTAAGGAAACACAATTCATATATTAAAAAATACTCTGGTCTTTTAATGTGAAGCACTAATTAAGATATTTGATTTCTTTTTATTTGTGTATGTCTCCACAGTAGTTTGCTGGTTGGGTTGGTCTTCTTCTGAAAGTGGCCTAATCCATCTTTAAGTCTTTTAATCAAAATATATATTAAAATCTGATTAATTTGAGAATATGAATAGCTGCAAAAGTTTTGTTGTGTAGAGAGAACAAAAGCAGAACAGCTGGTAAATCTTTCTTTTTCTCTTCCCTCTCCTTTTTCTGAATATTTGTTATTAGATGAAAAACTGCCCTTTAACTGGAAATGTTACAAAAGGAAAGAAACTTTTCCAGTTCATCTGTATCATGCACACTGAAAAAAAAAGACTATTGGACATGTATTTCTCTGATTAACCCTGAAGGATTTTTGCAGGTGAGAAACAGCGAACTATTTAATTAAATACTGAAATGGCATCCTCTCTGAGGTGGCATTAGTCTCTGAAAAGGATGTTCATTTACTTGGTTTTCACTAAGCTTTAGGATGGCAGAGGGAGCATTGTATTGACAAAATCTTTAATATATTTTTTCAGTCACAAAACTTTTTGCCTTTAAATTGGAGAACCTTTGACCTTGGGTGTTTCTACCCAGATTGATTTTTCATATCTGCCCAGCTAAAAGAAATTCTAGGCAGAAAAAGTATTAAGGATGTTCATTCTTACTTTTCCTCTCTGTGGCATTTGTCTAGCATTGAATCATCAAAATACAATGGTTGTTTCTGTGCTTTTTTTGCAGCAATTTTTTTTTATCCAGTACTTTTTTTTCATGTAATTAAATAAAAATTAAGAATTATCTGGATTAGATGTTTATAAATCAGATACATTAGGTGGGCAAGGACTTTATTTGCAACTGATGTGGTGATCATGGCAATTTCCAAGCTTGTCACCATGTTGACCAAGCTGAAAGAATATGATCGTGAGCATGGAGATAAAAAGAAAGGTTCTAGAAAATCTTTCTCTGTATTGTTTCTTGTGCCTGCATAGAGGAGAGGGGTTTTAATAAAGATAATACAGCAAGTTGTGTCTGACTGAATGCTGAAGGGAAACCATGATCTTTCAAAAGTGACCAGTGAATGAGTGGTCAGAAATAAACCTAGAAAAAATTTAGTTGCATCCTGTGTACCCTGACAGCCAGGATCACTGAGAATGGAATTAAAATAATAGTGCTATAACTACACAAACCCATGCATACTGTGAAGCCACTAGAAATTGAGAAGTATTTTGTTTGATGGTCCTGGCACAGTGAGCAGTGGAGATTATCCTTTGGCAGATGCAATGAAGTCTGATCTGAAGCAGTGCCATTGAGGGAGTGGATTATTCAGAAACCAATGCACCAAAGAAGAAAAGATCTTTCTTTTTCTTAGCAGCTAAGATTATTGTGTCAGAAAGCTCAGTGTGGCAGCTCTGCCTAGCAGGATGTCTGAATCACTGGCTCCTTGAAGTTCTGCTACCTTAGGTAGACACTTAAATCCATCATGGGCACATGGGCATCTGCTAATGACCCTCTGACAGTGGTCCCAGACAGAAGACAAAGCTGTGCCCCAAGGGTAAGGGGCTGTGTTGGGTGGTTTTGTGCCTCCATGGTTGGTGCCAGAACTGTTTCTGCCATCCTGGAGCCATTTCCTCCATCACTGAGCAAAGGAACATTCCTTCTGGCCTGGGGAGGGAGATAATTATCTTCCCAAATCAGTCTGATGTGGGCTGACCTGCTCTTTCTTATTTCCCCATCATTCAGGCAGCCCAAGATCAAAATATGAGTTGCAGCTAATGCCAAGGATGTTCTGTGCAAACACAGTGAGAATAACTCAAGCAGACAATGGAAAAATTAAAGATGATCAAACCTGAAAACAGCAAAAATAAATAGGAAATACACATTCAAGTGCTCATTCAGGGCAGCCATTCTGTACTGCTGCTTTAATCTATTCATTCAAGAACCTCTTTGAGTGGAATACAAAATGCAGAACAGTGTGTCTCGGAAAAAAACAACATTCTTTAGTGGTTTGGGGGAAAGTTGTGTCCGTGTGAGACAGCCTGGAAGTCACGAAGTGGCTCTGATCAGCTTATTTGTAAGCCCACACTGACATCATCACTTTTCCTGCTCAGGGAGCAGACAAAAAACTTTCCTGAGCAATCCTCACGAGTTGTGAATTATGGATGTATCTCTGGAACCCTCAAGTTTCTGCCTGAAAGTTAAATAAAGCAGAAGAAAAGACTTTTGTTCTCTTTCTCTTTGGTATTCTGATTCTCTGCACATATCTCTCTACCTATTACTTTTGCATGGCTTTTATGTTTTCCTATGTAGTCATCTATAACCTCATACAGCCCTGGGCCTTTTAAATGCACTCATGCATTATAAATTTCAGTTGTTCACACTGCTTGGTACACACAAATGTAATTTCATCAGGATGAATTTGCTGTATCTATTTTGGACACCTTGCCTGCCCTGCATTGCTTTTCACCAGGGATCAGCCAGTGGATCCCAGCTGCCTCAAATCCTATTTACCAGTCTTCCAGATGTATCTCAACAATAGGATGCAGGCTGAGATGGAAGATATGGAAGGGCCAGAGGTGCAGAAGTGGGTACATCAAGGTCATCCTTTCTCACATCAGCTTTAGCTGGGATCCATGCTGCTTCTGTCCTCAATCTGGAAGCAGCAGGTGGAAAACTGATGTTGAGACTTTTAGTTCCCTAAGTACTAGGAGATAGAAAGGTTGTCTGTGCTGTTTCACCTGCCTAACCCCATGCAGTGACTACTTTCCTCCTCTTGTGGCAGCCACAGCTCCAGAATTAGTGAGGTGAGGGGACTTGTTTCCTTCCAGCAAACACATTTCTAGCTCTTGAAACTCTTATAGATTATAGAATGGTTTGGGTTGGAGGGGACCTTAAAGATCATCTAGTTCCAACCCCCCTGGCACAGGCAGGAACACCTCCCATTAGACTATGGCCATTGTACAAGGTGTCCATGGTCCCAGTGCCATTGTGCATGTCCTAGTGACATTGTACAAGGTGTCCATGGTTCCTGTCCCATTGTGTGTGGTCCCAGTGCCATTGTTCATGGTCCCCATTGTCCCAAACCCATTGTGCACGGTCCCAGTGCCATTGTACAAAGTGTCCGTGGTCCCAATCCCATTGTAGAAGGTGTACATGGTCCCATTCCCATTACAAGAGTTGAAAATTATTTCTAGCTCTTGAAAGCTCCTACAAGAGTTGGAAATGATTCCCAGCGTCTCTGGAAGCCTCCATTTTACAATAACAGTTACAAATCTGAATCATAAAGATCATCCTCTCACACCTGCCTGCCTATCTTGGTTGAGATACAACATTGAGAACACTGTAACTATGCAAAATTTATCCCTTATAGGTTAATCCCTTAATACTAATTCATAGTATTAAGCAACTTTTACAGGTATGAGTCAGCTAGGGCTTGTTTGGTAGGTACAATCTCATTTGAAGGTGCACCAGGTTTCAGCAAGCTCAGTGGAGATCCCTTCCACCCTTCAGCTTCACCCTGATTTCAGGGCAGCACAATAATCACTGGTGAATATTCAGACATCCAGACCAGGATGTGTGCTCTGCTGCCTTCTAGCATCATGGTGAAGCACAACCTGAGCACTTGGAACATGACCATACCAGCAACATTCTCATGAAGTAGTAATTTCCAGTGCTCCACAGTTGCCAGTCCCTTGTCCAAGCTTCCAGGCAAGTATTTCAGAGGGTTTTGGCACAAACACAGTCCTGGAACTGTTCCCTACAGGCAGATTGCATGTAGTGCCTTATTCCAAAAGTGAGCAATTTAACAACTGTGACTTTCAAGTCTTAGAGGTGGCCAGGAGGTGCTGCCTGTCCTTGGAAAACACCTTGATTACCTTGGGAAATGCAGGCAGAGAAGAACTTGGCTTTCCCAAAACTGCTGCCTGATCTGCAGCACACCACAGGGCAGGTGCTATCTGTCCCAGTTCTGTCTCCCAAAATGAATACAGGGATGCTGGCAAACATGAAAATCCCTGTCTGAGTCTGAGGTTTCCTAAGCAGAGCCATGGGCAGAGTCTGGGAGTGATGGGGAGAGGAGAAATATGACTGCTGCTGACCCAAAAAACATATTTCCCCTTAAGATTCATCTATGTGCAGGTGTACAGGGACTGACATTGGTCACAGGGTCTGCTTGAGTTTGCTCATTCTGTGTGACAACTGCATCAGAACTTACCAAAGCAAGTCATTATGGAGTCACCCCGATTTTTTTCTGTTATTAGTGAAGGAAAGGTTTTCTAAAAGTACAATTCCACTGCAGAAGTGGGTCTTCTTGATTCAGTGTACTTGTATGGGCTTTATGAGGATCTTCTCCTAATAATCTCATGCTCCTAAATGCTGTCCAGTTGCCTAGAAAGTTATCCACAGATTCTTCATTTTTATATATCTGAAGGGAAAGAGCATCTCATGTGCTGACACTGATTCCAGTCAGCCTGGGAAATGCCAGTCTTAAGGGGAAATATGTTTTTTGGGTCAGCAGCAGTCATATTTCTCCTCTCCCCATCACTCCCAGACTCTGCCCATGGCTCTGCTTAGGAAACCTCAGACTCAGACAGGGATTTTCATGTTTGCCAGCATCTCTGTATTCCAGTTTTCAAAGATCTCAGGCTGTGCTAGTCCTTAAAGCATCTCTGCCTGCTGTGGCACCACCCTCAGCAGCATCACTGCCCTCTGGCTCTGCTTGTGTGGAAAGGAGACATTGTGCCTCCAGCTCTAGCTGCTGTTTAATTAAAAAGCAGGACTGTACATATCAATAATAAACTAACTCCAGGGCAGGCAGAGTTGGAGACATCTACCAGAAACTTTATCCCTCCACCTCTTCCAGCAGTTCTCTGCTCTTGTGCAATGCTATCTAGCATCCCAAAGCAGGAGCACTCTCCTTCTTGTGTTGCCCCCAAACATGAAAAAGAAAGAAACACTTTTTGGCTTTCAAATGATAGTGACAAAAAGCCCAAAATATTAAACTCACTGCTGCTGTGTAACTGTGGCAGCTCATTTGGGGAGAGGGGGGTCATCCATTATGCATTAGGTGTGAGACATCCTGATGATCTACAGGGCTCCTGTGGAAACAGCTTTGTCCAGACATTGTCCACCAGCTGCTGAAACCCAGAGCTCCTCTCCCTACTCAATCCCTCTGCCTTTTCCAGGTCCCTGTGTACCCCTCCTTAGGTCCAACATTTGATTTTTCCTACCCAGTCCTCCTTTGAGGTCACACCTCCCTAGAAGAGGAGGGAGGAAAAAAACCTGTAGATCCTTGCCTCTGTCACTTAGCCTCTCCTCTACATGACATCAGAAAACCAAGACATCCCTCATTATTGGGCAGATTCTGAATCCTACCACATTATCAGATGTATAAGGCAGACTTGCTGCATCCTAAATAATTTCTTTCTTCTTCTGAACCTCTCTGGGCTCAGATACATTCCAGTAGTGGCAGTCAGGGCTGTTTGCTGGAGGAGAGAAAGGGCATGTGGCTTGTTATGTTTGAAATGCAGCCAGACTGAAGGAAAATTTAATTACAGCAGATTTCCACTGATTTAACAATCTCCCCCTTGGAAGACAAAATGTCACCCACTTTGGGATGTGAGGATTCAGGGTTTTCCTGGCCTCTGTAATTTTAATTTGCTCTTCAGATCAAGATAAGGAAGGGAATGTGTAGGAAATCACCTCCTGCTAGAGCAGTTCTTGATGCTAGAGAGCTGAGAGGATGCACCCTCATGTGATTCTTCCCTCCCTGCAGCCCCATGGAGCACTGCTGGGAATTCTTCCAGGAGCAGAAGGGAATTCTTTTTGTGAAACTGTCAGTTCTGCTGCCAAAAAGGGAAGCCAGAAACACCCCAGTGATTCCCCACCCCAACCCAGGGGAAAATTCCCTCCTGAGCCTCCAGAATATAACATGTACTAACCACCACTGGGGACATTTTTTTCTCAATACCAGTAAATCTGCCTGACATTTCATCAACTTGATATTAGTATGAAATGCTTCTGAGTTCTAATATATAACATATGCAAATGAGGCCTCTCAAGAGAAAAAAAATCCCCATACATTCCTCTAAACCTCTATTTCTATAGGTTCTAAATTCCCAATGCTATACCTTTTAGCATCTCACGAAGAAAGCAAAATTATTTGCTTGCTGAATTTAATCATTTTGCAAATTAAGTTTTGGATAGGTGTTTTTTTTTTCTTATTTTGAATGGTAATTAAAATACAAATCTGCAGAGGGCTGTACTAGGGGGATACCAGGCTGATGAGTCAAAAAACTGAACAGAGAAG